>OU026153.1:119441432-119560594 GCA_907269105.1 Volucella inanis | reverse complement strand
TTTAAATTCCATCGCGGATAAAAAATTTTCAACAAAACTGAGACGCAAATCAATTAAAAGGCTTGTTAATAATAAAATTATGTCATGTGTCGAAACTTGAGCTCACAGTAATGAACGGTTTGGAAATTATAGCAGTCTGAAGTTAATTGCAATTCGAGTCAGTCAGTCGGTATATGACATTATTAAGTCTGTGAATTTGACTTGGGGAATCTTGCGTTCACCTTCTACCATGGTTTATTTTAACACGGTACATTTTGGCGACGAGGTAGAAAAAAAAAACAAAAAAAAGTCATTAAGATATAGAACGAACAAAATATGATTAAGAAATTGTTGGCTCAACAGCAGCAGTTGTAAAAAATATATTGGAGAAACAACAACAGTGGATGCAATAGATTCTTGATAAAACATTTCTAACATATCTACTGATTCAAGCTGTGTGGGTTCAAGCGAGAAATGCGACACTCAAAAAAACAACAAAAACAGTAGCTGTTATAAGAGAAAGCAACGAAAAGCAGATGCCAGTTAACTCGTTGTACGCACACAAGAACAAAAATATTCAAAAGAAAAATGGTGTTGAAGAAAATGCATAAAAGTGTGCTTTTAAATTATGCTCCGGCTATGGTCACTCACATGCAAGAGAGAAATGCCAGTCTCGTGACAATTTGTCACAAATGTGGTAGGAAAGGACACATAGCTGTGGTTTGTATGTCCAAGAAAAGCAACTCTAATTACAGGAGTACAAATAGTGAACAAAAAAAAAACATAAGCTAAGTGAAGGCACAATTCAAACAGTGTTCAGTGTTACTGGTCTTATGCAAAGAGTAACAGATAAAAATACAAATAGGGGACAAGACAAAAACGAAAGGACAAATTAAAAAAAATTAACATACCAGGTGTACCGGTATAAAGTGAGCGTCAAGATACAAATGTTACGATAGGGAACATTTATTGTGAACGGGCCTTAATTTGTTTGTTTGGTTGCTATAGCACCTGTCAAACATATTTAGTACACATCAAGTCATTAAGCTAACAACATCATATTTATTCATCGTGTTAAAAATGTAGAATTTTGTACCAGAAAATGATGACTTGCGGAAAACATTATTTTTTGTTTTCATTTGAAGAAAAGTGCTGCAGAGTTACATCGAATGCTTGTCAAGGCATACTCTATCAGAAAAAACATGCAAAAGATGGTTTCAATAATTCAGAGATAACGATTTTGATGTGAGAAATGAAGAACGTGGAAGACCACCAAAAAAGTTTGTAGACGCCGAATTACAAGCAATATTGGATGAAGATGACACTTTGAGTCAGAAACAAATGGCAGAAATGTTAAATGTTGCACAACAAACAATTTCTGAACGTTTAAAAGCTATGGGAAAGTTTCAAAAGTCTGGAAAATGGGTGAGGACTCGGTAAAAAATCAGTTTTGCATCGAATTGTTACTGGCGATGGAAAATATATTTATTTTTAAAATCATAAACGGAAAAAATCATGGGTTTATCCGGGACAACCATCAACATCAACTGCAAAGCCAAATCGATTCGGCAAGAAGACAATGCTGTGGTGGGACCAGAAAGGTGTGGTGTACCACGAGCTTCAAAACCTGGTCAAACCGTTAACACAGATCTTTACCGACAACAAATATTCAATTTGAACCATGCATTCATCGAAAAACGACCAGAATGGGTCAGAAGACATGGCAAGGTAATTTTGCTCCATGACAATGCACTTGCACACAAAGCGAAACTGGTTCAGGATACAACCAAAGCACAGGACTGGGAGCTGCTATACCACCCGCCGTATTCACCAGACTTGGCTCCTTCCGACTACCATTTGTTTTCATCGATGGGACATGCATTAGCTGAACAACACTTCGAATCCAACGAGCAAGTCGAAAATTGGGTGAATTTTTGGTTTCCTTCAAAAGATGAACAGTTTTATTGGCGTGGAATCCATAAATTGACTGATATATGGGAAAAAATGTGAAGCTAGCAATTTCCAATACTTTAAATAAGTATTTTTTTACTTTCCCATTAAAAAATAGTGTTTTATTTTCACAAAAAAAAAACGCTCACCTCATACCAGTACACCTGGTATAAAGGGTCTTTTGAACACAGTGGCAGATAAAAATACTATTGAACTTCAAATCTTAAACCAAATCATATGCTTCTAAATGGATTCCGGTGTAAATGTGTCAGTTATCAATGCTAAAACATAAAAACAATTGAACAGTCCAAGTCTAGTAAAGTGTAACAGAATTTTGCATGCATTTGGTTGAAAGAAAATTCTGATATTGGAAGAGTTGCACTCTATTGCAAAGTGTGGAAACATGTGCGCAACTTGCCATAAAGCAATATCCTTTGCCAACACGTGAATCGCTTTTACATATTATCCGGCATAGTTAGCATTTTACCAAAATAGATTTAAAGGACGCTTACTTACAAATGGAACTAGACGAAGCATCAAAGCAAATAATGGTCGTCAATGCGCCAATGGGCCTTTTTCAGTACCAACGTTTTCCTTATGGTATAGCTTGCATACCAACTATTTTTCAACACTACCTAGAGCAACCTATCAGGAGCATATCAGGTTGCGGTAACTATCTCGATGACATTTTTATCTCAGGACCCACGATTGTGGAACAAATGTTAGGCATTCTAAAGGAGAAGGGCATAAAATGTAAAAACTAAAATATTTTTCTTTTTAAAGAATAAATCAAATACTTAGGGAGAAGAGTCAGTTCTAAGGGCAACCTTCCTGATACCTCAGGATTACAAGCTATCAAAGAATTGAAGCCGCTTTCTAATCTGCAGTTACTGGATACATTCATGAGAAAGTTAACTACCTATGAGAAGATGGTATAATTTTTGCAAATGGTGTCGGACGTCAATTATATTTGACATTTGTGAACTAGAGAGCTGCAATAATTTTTTTTTATAATCCCGCGCGCGCACCAAGGGGATATGAATACCCTTTTACTGGCTTTTCTCCAGGACGCGGGCGGGTGGTGTAGTAGCTTGAAACTCAGGTGAAATAGGTTTTGATATTTTTCCCAGAGGCGGTTGTCAAACTAGAGCCTGTGCATCCTCAACCAGTGGGTCTTAGTACGTGCTAGTTGTTAGTTCGTTACATCTAGCCCAGCCAGCATCCACTCCAATATCAGTGTTATGCCTTCATGTCAGAGTTGACGCCGACGGGATTTTCATATAACTACATACAAATTAGAAGAATTAGAAATGAAAAGACTTTTTCAGAGATTTGCTTCGCACGGGATTCGAACCCGCGACCCTCTGCTTGATTAGTCTATGCATATACCACTACACCACGGCCACAAACAGACAAGCTATGGAACAACATGCTCCGCAAAAGCGTGGAATAACTGTATCGATGTTTTTGACCAATAATCGGTCGGTGGTTTTAGCGCAAAGTGAATTTCGACGTCGATTTCCTTATCAAGTCGCGCCAACTGGCAAACATTCCGGCGCTTAGCTACTCGACTCGAACATAGTGGAACCACAGGAGACCATGCAGGTCGTAGCAACCACCGTATTTGGGGCACGAAATTGGGCATCACCAGACGGACCCAACAGCGAATTTAAGTGAAAGATTAACACATATTCCACACACAGCACGAGCCACAATAGATATTATGAATCGCCCGTTTTGGCGATTTGACATAACCAGCAAGATCGCCCGATTTAACCACCCCAGACTTCTTTCTTTGGAGCTACTTGAAGTTTCGGATCAATGCCAACAAGCCTCAGACAATCGCAGCCCTTAAGGAGAATATTCGACAGAAATGCCAATAGTTATCACCGGAAATCTTGCAAAAATTTACAATTTACACAAATATGTGTAAACACTGGCGGCAGCCGCTTGACGGGTATAATTTTTTTCCACTTAACAGAAATAATTGTAAAGGTCCAAATAAAGATTTTCATTACTCAAAATCATTTTTTTTTTTATTTAGTAAAAAAGTAATTCAAAAAAAATTGAATGCTTAATTTTGCGCCACCTTGTATTATCGGTTGGTTTCTCCGCTAAATCAGCTTCGTAAAAAGAACACACCGTTCAAGTTTGGCTCGGTGCAACAGCAGGATTTGCAGTGTTGAAAAAACACGTTATAAATGCAACTTAATTAGCGCATTTTAACGAAGACCTGCCACTAGTTTAAGCCACTAATGCATCTTCTTTCGGCATAAGTTTTTTTTTTTTTTGTCACACATTCAACCGGACGCTAAGGAAACACCTATAGCATTCGCCTCAAAATGCGTTGGACAAGCAACACGTCAAGTACAGCTAAATTGAGAAAGGACTTTCCGTTGTTTACGGAGTAAAAAAGTAATACATAATATAGGTAAAAATTCATCTTGATCACTGATCACATGCCATTGTTAACCATCTCATTTCTCGCACTTTAAAAAGGGAAATTCTAAAACTTCTTCATGATGGTCATTGGGGCACAGTTAGAATGAAACAGTTAGCAAGACTTCATGTTTGGTGACCTGGCATCGGCGAAGGTTTCGCAATTCTAACCAATTGTAAAACCAATAATTCGTCTCCAGTAAAAGAATTTATGAGTATGCCAAATGCAACAACGGCTAAGAAGAGAGTTAGAGAGATGCATAGGCACACTCGCAGACGTAGAGGCACACTCGCAGGTGTAGAGGCATACTCGCAAGCGTAAAGGCATGCTCGCAGTTCCCGTTTGTTATACAAATGGCGTCTACCACAACAGTAAACACTTAATCAACATTGTCAGCCCTTTTCGCAATTGAGGGCTATCCAAAAACCTTAGTAAGCGATAACAGACCTCAACTTACAACAGAAGCTTTTAAACTGTTTTACGAACTTATTGGTATAAACCACATCACAACTCCACCGTTTCATCTAACATCAAATGGACTTCTCGAACGTTTCGACCAATCATTCAAATATTCTGTCAACAAAAAATTAAAGAGTTACCAGCTAAAACAGCTGTTACAAAGTATCTCACTTTATATCATTTTATGTCGAACGCACAAGAAAAAACACCTGCAGAGCTGATCCAAGGCCGTCTCGTTCGCACAATCTTAAGCCATCTTTCCATCTAATGTAAACAGAACCAGCAAACAAATTAATACTCAATGAATCAAAATGTATTGCTTCGAAAATACGCAAGGTGAGAAAAATGGATCGAAGCCGTCATCTATCGACCAATTAGCCGAATGTTTTTCGTAATTCGCACTGCTACTGCATATAGTATGTCAAACGCCATCTAAATCAGCTTAAACCAAAGCCATATTCAAACGACAATACCAGCAACACCAACGACCATTCCACCCAATTTTGGTGGGCCCCGCACTCTCAAAATCAGTCCGCCAATGCTCAACCGCTAAACCAAGAAGAGGGTCAATCGCAAACTCCACAGCAACCTGCTACTAAGATTGCCGACTCTTCCACAACTACATGTACTGCACAAACCAGCAAGATGTCAATAGGAAACCAACCCAACGCCATCCGGGTTTATCGATTCGAAAAAGTACTCGAGTGTTCAGAGATGTGAACAGTGATTTGTGAAAGCGTGAACCAACTTTAAACACGTAAACCATTTTTAAATTTTAGGGAGGAAATATGTTATATATGTACACTTCATTTATTGACACTCTTAAAATTGTTAACCTCTCACTCTCGGTAATAGATATGCTCTTCGTGGAGATTAAGGTAAAACGCTTTGGTCAGCCACCTTTCTTTGTGCAATCTGGTTGTTGTTTGCATACTTTGATCCTCAGGCTCTCCTATACTGAGAACTTGTTGGCAAAATTCTTGTATGATTCGGTTACCTTGGACTAATAAATATCACGTTTATGGGTATAAGCCAAAATTAAACAACGAGAGATTTTGGACCAGTTGAGAGGGGTATTGTTCGATTTCCATGCAATGCATAAAATGCAATATTGTATACAGGGTCGTAAATCAACATTATTTATTATTTAAGGTACGAATGAGCAGTCACGCGTCAACTAAACATGCATTCGGCTGTTGATATCGATTTGGGTTGCACCAGTGCGTAGGATCTGTTTGTGTGTTGACACGATCACCTGCATGTCCATGTAGCTGCTTATCAGAGTTGCAGGTTTCTATAGTCAGTGGGAAACCGAAAGCGTTGACACTAACATATAGCATGATTTGCTTACTAGCGCTACAAAGTAATACCAACCGATTGCTCCGCGAGATAAGTGGTTAACATTCGTAGTGGTATAAATTAAATCAAACGCATACACTCATAATCCCGCATACCATTTCCCACACTCAATAATTTCCTACTTACGCAACTTTCATAAAACACCCACAAGCAACAAGATATACAAAACGACGTTTAAAGAGCTTTTATAATTCTCAATGCTACAAAAATATTTATTTGTGACAAAAATGTTCGACATAATACCTAGTCATAAATACTGATACAATGAAAAACGTATGCCAAATAAAAACGCGCCTATGTTTTTAAAAACAAATTTATATCTTTTATTTGTCAAATCTCTAGCTACAAGTTACGAAAGACGACTTCATTCGAAATGACCGCCATTTGCCTTAAAGAGACGTACTGGCCAACCATCAATCAAAGAGTTGAGTCTGATTCGAGCCTCTACGGCTTTGATGGCTTCAGAGTCCTCAAAGTTCGGGGACAGCCGGATCTTTGACGGTCACATACTCCACCGGTATCGGCGAATAATTCAATGGCACGATAAACAAAACAATGAGTAATTTCAATTGGTCGCAAGGTCCGAAAGATATCAACTTTTGCCATATTACACTTATAGAAGCCGATTACAATGCCACGATTTTCGATGTCACCACATTTCATGATTGCAAACGATTAAAAACAAAATCTTTTTCACCACAAAGAAGCATAAAAACAACAGCTTAAACAATGGTTAACATGAACAACGTTCAATGATTTCGAACTTCTGTTTGCCCAAAATGCACGGGCTGAACCTGTTCGACATGTGATTCCAGCATGACAGCGCTGGAAAAATGAGTTCTGTGAGCAATATATTTTCCGTTTTGAATTGGTGAATTGGCCGGCTAGATCGTGCGATTCGACGCCTTTATACTATTTTTTATGGGGATATGTCGTTTTTTTTTTTTTTTTTGTTTGTGTTTTTGTTCGGTGCTTTTATGTACAGTAAATATTTTCGTTCTTAACTAGTTTTTGATGCCACTGTACATGAAACATTCTTTTACCATAAAAGCATAAGGTGATTCATTGTGAGGTTTAATTTATAATGTAAAATAACACATAAATTTGAAAGTGAGCTTAAAATTTTTATTATCGGTTAAAAGAACAATTTATGGCATTTACTTTTCGAAAATGATATCATGTAAATGTTGGCCAGGACTACGTCTGAGGTGGTCCATTCGGAAGGTCCAATTTTGGGTATCCCGCGGATAACACGAGTAATGTTGGCTTCCAAAGCAATCCCCAGAGAAAATAGTCCAAATGTGTAATATCGCACGGTAACGGTTACCATTGACGGTAACATTCTGATTTGCCTCAATCAATCACACTATATAGTTGTTTTTAATAGATGAAATGGTAGCTCTTGGTACTCTTCGGGTTGCTCATCACGAAAAACATTTCTTACGAAACGGTGATTTTCGTAATACACCTGAACAATTTGGAGACGCTGTTGTGGTGAGTTTTTCCATGATCACTTGCCAAACAATACTGAAAAAAGATGACAAAGCAGTTTCATAGGAGTCACGCGTGATCTGTCAAAAAAAGCCAATTGAAAATCAAGCCTCACGATGAATCACCCTATATATTGCAAGCATTGATTAACAACTGATTTTTTTTTTTTTTTTTTTGAAAATTAAAAACCAAACGCTTAAAAAACCACTTATTGCTAACTATAGTTCACCAAAAATACTTGCTGCGGTTCAGTTGTATTTTTATTTAAACAGCATCTTTGTATTTGTTTTTATTTTTTTCGTACATATGCTGCAGAAAATGCTTCAAACACAATAGTTGTTAAATAAATTGAAATGATGAAAACAATTTTTTTATACTATAGCATATTGTTCATACAGAGATTTCCTAACTGTATAGTAGTCATCAGATAAGCAACCTTCTAAAGTTATTTTTCCAACGTCAATTCTTCTTAATGCTCTGGAGCTATTGTTACACCAAAGAACACCCCCGGAAAATTCAGAGTTTATATTGTTTCGCATGAGAAACTGCTTAAAATCTGATAGTCTAAGTTCATTAATAAAAACAGTTTTGTGAATTGGTATTTCATCTTCATTAAATGGCCAAAGATTCTGAAATCCTTTTTTATCTCTCGAGTTACTAGTCGGTGAATAATTTTCCAATTGTTTATTTCGAATTCCTATTTTAGCATCCATCCAAGCAATTTCTGCAGCGTTACACTTCTGAAATTGGACCTGAGACACTAGTCTTTCAGTTAGACGAATTTGGTATATCTGCCTCTCGGAAGTTACGTCAATTACCTAGAACGAAAAAAAATATATATATATGTAGTATTTTTTTCTTCACTTTCAATATTTTAATTCAATCCAATAAAAATATAAGTAAATATAGGTAAATAAAACTTGTTATTGCCTGTCTACTAGGGCGAGAATTACGACCGAAAATTGGAGTTAATGATCTTAAAGTTGCAATCACCGACTCCGAATATCTGTAGAAATTTTTTATAATTTGCAGACGTTGCTCGTTAGTGTACTTTACCATGATGAAAATGTTGAGTTTACTGAATAAATTGACAGTGACAGTTTGATGATTAATGAAAGAGTGCGTTCACAAATTAAAGTTGTCAAGTCCCTATTGGAAAACCCTATACAAATATTGTAAAAATTTATGTATGTTAATTCTTTTGCAACGTATTAACTTTTTGTGCATTAAGATATTTTTCTCTATATTTTACCATCTTGGGACTCTTTGGTTCGGTCGCAGTGTGTGTGACGCACACAGATGCATTTTCACAAATACATGTAAGTTATTGACGAAAATCGATTGACCGTTTAAGGGCCACTTTAAGATATTTTAACTTCTAATTGTGAATAGCGTTATATATTATCCATTATTATTGTATATTATATGGTTCTTTTAGAAGCGCTTTTTGAACTGGAGATTTCATGAGAGATCATACGCTGTTTTTACATTGTTTGACACTTCATCATGAAAAGACTTAGCCCGGCACAGCGTCTACAAATGTTTCAATTGTAATACGAAAATCAGCGTTTTACGTGGAATATGTTTCGAGCGTGTGGGGCAACCCGAAGAGGTTTAGGAGTTACCATTACCATTGGTGGCTACATCCAAACAAAACAACGGCTTTGTGTGATTTATGGGCTGGTGGAATCATCGGTACATATTCTTCAAAACTGAGGCCGGCCGGAATGTAACTGTTGTGAATGGCGCCCCCGTTATCGCGAACTTTTTGCTGCCTGAAATTGAGCCCCGTGGTCTCAACGACATTTAGTTCCAACAAAACGTTTCCACTTGGCACACAACCTGTGCAACTATGGTTTTATTGCGAGAGCGATTCCATGAAGAGTTAATTTCACACTTGATTTTTGGAAAAGGTAGCTATAAGATAATCACCGTTTATTAAAGCAATCATGGGTCGACAAATATTGCAGTTGATCCTCTTCAAACTCAAATCTGAGTTGAACAAAAGAAACCTCAGCGCCAGTGAAGGAAAAAGCGATTTAATCCTCCCACTTTAGGACGCTTTGCACAGCGAGAGACAATATCCAGACACATTTCCTATTGACGTTGTGAAGAGCACATGAGTACCATCAATGACATGGAAGCGATGATTCAACCCCTCTTGTAGAAAATAAAGAACAGCCTCGAAAAAAAATTGGACAAAGATAAGAAAAGTTTGGACGAACAGAAAAACAGCCCCGAATAAAAACTGGACAAATAAAAGAAAAATGTGGACGAACAAAAGTACAATCCAAAAAAAAAGTAATTACAAGAAAAAAAATCTAGAACAGAAGAAAAGTTCGTAACAGCAGAAAAAAAAAGCTCCAAATAATGGAAAGTGGAAACTGCGAGAACTTCGCGGTGAAGAAGTTGGTAGCAGGAGTCCACGGCCATCCTCTCTCGGCCTTTGTCACACAAAATGCAGCACTGAGAGTCTTCTGGCAGAAGTTGTCAGCAGTAAGGAAAAATAGATGGCAAGAATAGACACCGGTGCCCCGCCTCAATAATCAGGAGGGATCTCGTGCAAAAATCCTGGTTGCATAACACTAGCAGTTACATCTTGAGAACTGCTACCATAGACTGATAAGATGTACGTTAAAGTTCACATAAAAATCCATTTGGCCTTGTCTCACGTTTTCATATTGGGGAAATAAGTTGCGGAAAAGGATGAAACGAAAAAAAGAAAAGTCAGTTCTCGTGTGCCGTATGCAAGAACTCGTCACACACCGCAAACTACTGAGATTGTAATAAGTTTCAATACAATAAAGGCAAATAAAGACGTGGGAATATTAAGGCAATAGCAAAAATAGTTGGCAAAAATGTAAGAGAGTGGACCGCTAGAAGGGAGCTGCGGAAAATCGGGCTATTGTCAGCCGTAAAAAAAGAAATGACCAGCGTTATCAAAAAACAAAAAAAAAAATTAAGGTTTGTAAACAACATAAGAACTGGATTGTAGAAGTTTTAAAGCGAATCATTTGGACCGACGGAAAAGGGTACTACTAAAATCTATTAACTTTTGTTTCCAATTCCAGTTCTTTACAGACCTAATAGTATTTAATACCTCATTTTCTTGGTATTAAAATATCTGAAAACCTCTGATGGTTTGTTATTTGATGGAATGTTATTCGAATCGGCCATAAGAAATGTGTTTTATTTACAAAATAAAACGAAATCTCAGATTACGATCCAATTTTGCTTGCCACTGTATATTGCGCAAATCGCCATCATTAGCTTCACTTTATTTGCCCTCTTTTTACAATGTTTATTGCCTTTATCAGTATTTTTATTTACACACTCGCGGAGTCGTGAACATGTCACATACATTCTTTTTTGGCCACTTCAATATCAACGTAATGCTTAGCTTTTAAAATCCTAGAGTATGTTTTGGAGTCACTATTACCGATGTAGTTTTTATTACGAACGGCAAATGTACTGATTGAAAGCTCGAACATTTTAATAATTGCATCGACTTCCATTTTTCCTGTAGGGCCATTATGATTTGCAGAACAGTAATCTTTGTGATCGCTAGCCAATCGTTGTGCTTTTCAGTATTCTTTTTCTTTTTTCAAAGTTCGCATTGTTTGCAGAACAAACTTTTTGTAACAATATCGATAATTTTTACTGTATAATATTCAATCAATGATATTACTCCGTATAAAAATGTGTATCCTCGCTGTGTCCAGGTTCCATCGCCAGATACTGTTAACTCTTCACAACATTCATTACCTTGGTTTTTACCAGTCGCATATTTTTCTTCAGCACAAGCTTTTTCGAAAAGTTTATTGGTGGCTACTTTCACACAAGGTAAATATTTTTAATAATCAAGTCATAAGTATTTTGTATCAAGCAAGCTGGCATGTCCATCAATCCACAGAATTTAGTAGCACCTTTCAGTCCTATTCCAAGAATTCTCATAACAAATATTAATCGTCTGTTAATCTCATAAAAATGTTTGACAAAAGAACTGGAGGTTACGGCACGAGCGTCACACTTATCACACAGCAAAACGACTTTAAAACCAAGACTTCGTTGTGAATGTTCAATAATCTAAAAGAGTAGCGAAGATGAACATAATCGAACAGTATACGTAATAACTACACGAAACAATAATTTATTTATTCGAACGAATTCTAACTGCGTATAACCCCTTAATTTTCATCTATATCTGATTTGTATTTGCCTATAGTTTTTCCTTTGGTGGTTTAGTCGTGGATTGCGATGTCTGGTCAAAAAAGTATCTGAAATTATAATTGGGAAATTAGGACTCCTGAAATGAAATTGAAACTCCTGTTGTAGCGATTTTACGTTTTCCTTACGACTAAAGTGGTATTCTAGTCTACAAAATTGAAAAATTTGATTTTTTTTTTATATTTCCAAAGTTTAGACATTGAAGGATATGCCCTTAAAAGGATTTTTAAAGTATTCAATTATTTTATTAGTAACAACCATTTTTGTAACGCGGCGTCACTTAACTTTAAACGCGTCTCAAAACTTTAAACGCATCTCAAAACTTTAAACGCGTTTTTCTCGAAACAACTTTTTCCGAGTTGGCGATTTATTTAAAATGTGGTGTGAATGTTCTTTCAACATTCCTCTATCGCATGCTCAGATCAATATTTTTGATTTTACTATTTTTAAGAAATTCGGAATTGTTATTGTAAAAAAAAAAAAAACTTTAAAACAAACTTTGTAAAATGGAATACATGAAAAGACAAATTACTAGACGCTACCTGGTGGATTGCCTTAGTCGAAAGGTAGACGAACACACATGCGTAGCCTTTAGTATGATAGCAGTTCCGATAATGATAATGAATCAGCCAGCAAAACCGATTTCAGTGACGGTAAGAAGGGGAAAAAAGACACCGTTCCGACGGAAGAGCAGACGAGCTGTTAGCGGAATTACTTCCTGTGGATCACACAAGTTTTACACTTTGAATGGAGGTGCTGATTAGATTTTTTTCATTTTGTAATCCAGTATACCACTCGAAGCATAAAAGCATTACCGCTAACGGGTATAAAATTTTTGAGCAGATATAAAAAATTAAACATGTACAGAAATGTCATTGGGTTACATTCGTTTAAAGAAAGTAGCGCTTTGGAGAACAAAAATTGGCTCCCAAATCTGATTGAAATCTACGTATGGATTGTGCTTTTTGAAGACAAAAGTCTTCGAGTAACCGTTGATAAAGTCGAATTAATCTCGTCTTTATTGTTATTCATCTCATGTTGGGATACGACATATATGCACAAAGTAAGGTAACATTATGTTTTTATAAAAAAAAACATCGTATTTATTTATTCATCAATATTAATGTTGTCCCCTTCAAAGACCCTTCAGATATAATATACTTGTACCAACGCTTTTTTCCAATCCTCGAAGCACCTATTATATAAGCTCTTTTTGGTATACCCTTGAGCTGTTCCAGCAATGACGTTTTTATTTCTTTAATCGTTGCAACTCTCCTTATTTTCATATGTCTCTTCAGTTTTGGAAACATGTATAGGAACAGGGAACAGTTATGACCCTTTTGAGCAAGTCAGCTTCCTCATTGAAGTCATTCAAGAGCTCCTGAACGTTGCTCATGCGACTGTTCCTGTGATCAAAATTTCGGGACAAACTTCGCTGACACACGTCTTATGCCCAAAACATCCGAAAAGTTTGCATGACACTAGCCGACCGATATGCCAACATCCTCAGCAACTTCTCTTATGGTAATTTAACAATTTTCCAAAAAAAATAAAAAATCACAGCTTCGAAGCAATCATCTTTTGTTGATGTGCTGGGGCGTCCAGAGCAAGGTTCGTCTTTGGCATCTCCTCGGCCATCTTGGAAGATCTTGTACCACTTGTAAAAGTTTTTCTTTTTTTACTTAGAGAAGACTCAACATATGCCGCTATCAACATTTCAAGTGTTTTAAAACACTTGATTTCATTTTTTACACAAAATTTGATACAAATTCTTTGCTCCATTTTTATAATAACTTAAATTCGCCGAGCACACCAAAACATGTCTAACCTTTCTATCTGTCAAAAACAAACTAAGTATACCATTTCCTTGAAACTGTGAACATGTGTTCGAGACATTTGTGCCAACACAGAAAAAATAAAATCGATAGTCGAAATTTACGAGTATGTTGCCCACAAAATTTAAAACGTCACCTTACTTTTTGAACACATCTCGTAAACAATATTTATCGAACAACGCGAAAAACGCGACTGGTTTGGTTTCTGCATCTTCGCGAGGCGGTGTACTCGGAAGAATATGTGTTGGAGGTTCTAGGGGTCATGATGGACATTTCACCGAACCGCAAGAGGCCTTTTTGGATTAAGCTTCTTAATCTTTGGATAAAGCTTCTTAATCCACGTATTGAACGTGGAAGACCAGTGGCAATCAAACAAACCCTGGTTCGATGACGAAGGCAGAGCGGCCCTGCTCTACAAGCTCTACAACTAAAAAAGCAGGGAAGAACATAGGCTCCTCAGAAAAAAGAAGGAGCACAAGAAGCGCTCAATTGAAGCATTAGAGGTGCTGCCAGAAAAATGAAGTTTCACAAAAAACTTAAGCGAACATGCCAAATCTGAAAATCCTGAATAGAACGAAAAAGTAAACTTTATAGCAGAACCACAACCGGTGCTGAAAATCTTGAGAGATTATCTATGCAGATGAAGTCAGGACAAGAATTTCTAACTTTAAGTCCTAATAAAGCTGCTGGACCCGATGGCTTAGCTCCCGATTTGTTTAAAGCAGTAGGCGACGTTGAGGAACATCAGCATTGCTTGTCAGATGTCAGATAGATCTTCTGAACTGACATTGTGTCTGCCGTACTATATAAACGCCTAAGATCCTTTGTCAATGTCTGTACGTGGTTCCAAATAGAAATATACCAGCTCTTCATCGATTTCAGAGCCGCATATGACAGCATACAAGGTCTTTTTTAAAGTAAAAAGGACCTTTTCAAGATAGGTAATTCTTGTGAGTACATCTATTGACAATTTTATACTTTCCAAGCATAGGTAGATCTATCACTGATAAATTGTCAAAATTTCATGACAATTGGCCGAATAGAAGCGGAGTTATTGCGTCTGAGGTGACAGTAGTATCGAGCGAAAATTATTCAGAATTCAACATTCGAAGGTTACCATCAAAGAGATCAAAAGCAACAAAAACTTTCTCTATTACATTGTGACTGGTGATAAAACGTGGTGTTTTCATTATGATCAAGAAAACCAAGCGCTAAAGTAACGAGAGAACGCGTCAGACAATCCAAAATTCAAAAATTATATGTATTAAGTCGGAAGGGGACTTTTTAAAATACAAATATTTTTGGTTTTGGCAAAATACTTTTTATTGTTCTTATTTTTAAAAAGTTTTGTTTATTTTGTAACTTACACCTTGTATATAAATTTCACCTCAAGTGAATAGATACGACTCTTTACGAAAGTTTGTGTACCATTGTTTTCAAATAATATGCATGTATTTAATATTTCATGCTGGCAACTATACGTCTTTGATGTTGGGAAAAGAAATTAGAAAGAATAACTTTAGATTTAAAAGTGGCTTCTTTTACAGTTTCAGACGTTTAAATGAGTCCTGAGAAGTCAGAAGAATTAGAAGCACATCCTAAAATTCTTTTTCTATCGGCCGCTGTTGTGGCCATTTTCTTACCTCCTTTTATGTTTTTTCCCGTACAATTTTTTGTTTCTCAAGTAGAAATAAATAACATTAAAAGTTTGATCAATTTCTTTAGCTACAGCACGCCCGGTTAGTCTTTGCTTCTGAAGTAAGTCAATTTGTGCCTTTTAAATATTGTTAAGTATTTCGCTTTAGTCATGTTTATCCAAATTTTAATTTAACTATCATTTTAATTTAAATACCATTTTCACTTACAACACTTAACAATTTCTTAAATGTGTATATCTTCGCAGAATACACGTAAAGAATGAACATTAGGGTGGTGTGAATAAATCAGCACTTTGGATTAAACACTCCTTTTGGTATGAATAAAAATAATGTTTGTTAAGTTTAACGAAAACCCTCCACTCAAATTTTTTGGCAGTTGCGCGTATCTGAGTGTTCCCTCCATTTTGGTAAGAATAAAGATGAATAGTATTGAGTAAACCCTTGAAGCAGTTGAGTGTGCATTGGAGGACACTTTTATAATTAAAAACGTTAAAAAAAGTTTTATAAAATTTGAAAAATGGAGAATAATATTTCGGAAGAGGAATACTTCGATGTATTAGGTGCGAAACCCTCGAAAAAAAAGGAAATCTGGAAAGGAAAATGAGGATTTCATAAATTGTTTATGAACAATTTGGAAGCGTTGGAAGCTATGGAGGAGCAAATTAAAAAAATCCATAAATTCATAAAAAAAATTGAAAATATGAAGGCCTGCGTCAAATCAAAAGGAGATAATGAAAGGACGGGCAATCTTTCCATCAATTTAAAAGACCACGAAAAACAGCTACTGGATTTGATGGACTTTAAACACAATCCAGTTTTAAATAAAATACCAGGAATATATACATTTTCATTGACAATTATTATGGTTAAATACAATTTTTTATACTACAAAACACACAAATTTATTACAGGTGCAAACCAATGCGCTGTGCTGAGTACCAGCAAAAATCCCGATGAAGATCTGGAGTATCCTGATGAATCATCAGGATGATGAATGACTAATGATTACGGCATCATCAAGGACCATTCCATAATTCCGGCAAGTTTCAAAGCCTAAAAAAAGTCAAAATATTTCGATAATTGACCTTCAGAAGAAAGTATTCCTAAAGCAAAAGGAGAAACTTCTTTTAGAAATAGAATAATAAAGAAAAAACTAAACAACTAAATAAATATGTTCATATATTTCTGTTTGAACGTAAAAAAAAAAAATAAATAAACAAAATACTATAGAAATAAGTAATAAAAACTTTTTTAACATAAAGAAACCTTGAATTATTGTTTTTTCACTTCTCCTCGATACTCCCTGCTTGTAGATAGTGTATTTGATCTCTTCTAAAGATTCAGGTACACGTGCTTCCTGTGACGGTAAGATATCATTTTCTGGAAAGTCTTCGTCGTTGAGATGCTTTGCTATATTATGCAATACAAAGCAAGCTACTACCCTGATCAAAATTTATTCAGGAAATTAAGATTACAAGTTTATTCATATAAATCTACATTCTCCCCTATAAAGTGATCCCCATCGACTGCAATACACTTATCATGCCAGTGCTTGATCCAATTCTCGAAACATTTTTTATATTACTTCCTCTCGGCTGCTGAAACGCGTTCCCCGTAGTGCTTTTAAACTCGATTGAACAGAAAAAATCACAGGGAGCCAAATCAGGTGAATTCGATGGCTGTTGGATGGTTATCATGGTGCAAAATCCATGAGTTTTCTGCACACATTTTTGGTCTCTTTCGGCGAATTGCTTCACGCAAACGTCTCCTAAAGCGCAAATAATAATACTCTTTGTTTACTGTCTGGCCTTCTGGAAAAAATGCATGATGCACTACCCCATTGTAATCAATGAAAACCGTGAGCATTGTCTTCTTTTTTTGACTGAAAACGACGTAGATTTTTTGATCTCGGCTCATTTGGTGAACGCCATTCACTTGCCTGATGTCTGGATTGCATGTCGTACTCATAAACCCACGTCTCGTCTCCAGTAATGATCCTTTTGATAATTGTGGGATTGGATTCAGCCTCGCAAATCATATCTTTTGCGACGTCAACACGGTCTCTTTTTGCATGAAATTGAGGTCTTTTGGCACCAACTTTGCTGCTACACGTACGGAAACCTAAATCTTTAACCAAAATGTCTTATCAATGTTTTCGTCGGTTTTTTTTTTTTTTTTATAATCCCGCGCACGCACTAAGGGGATATGAATACCCTTTTACTGGCTTTTCTCTAGGGCACGGGCGGGTGGTGTAGTAGTTTGAAACTCAGGTGTATTAGGTTTCGATATTTTTCCCAGAGGTGGTTGTCAAACTGAACGGGACGAGCCAGTGCATCCTCAACCAGTGGGTCTTAGTACGTGCTAGTTGTTAGCTCGTTACACTTAGCCCAGCCAGCAACCACTCCAACACCAGTGTTATGCCTTCATGTCAGAGAGATTTTCATATAACTACATACAAAATCTATGAAAAGTCTTTTTTCAGAATTGAGTCGCACGGGATTCGAACCCGCGACCCTCTGCTGGAGGAGTCTATGTATATACTCTACACCCCGACGGTCGATGGTCTGCCACTTTTAAACCGGTCGTGCTCATTAAATCCGTTTTTTTTACGCAAAATTGAATACAAGTACTTTAATGCAAATTTAAATCCACTTCTAAAATTTTAAAAAATCGCCAACACACACAGAGATGTACTCTTGGCTACGTAACTTTTGCAAATGTCAAGCTATGATGCCGAGAAATATCAACAACAGATGTACCAACTTAATAAAAATAACAGAACTCAAAAGATAAATAATTTTAGGCACTCTTTCTGTTGCTAGTCTAACTTGGCAAGCCAATAAAGGAAATCTTCGTTTTACTTGTCCAAACATGCGTTCTTTCCCGGGTGTGTAACTTGTTATATATTTTCTTCTTTGGCATCTGTGGCTGGATTCCCGAAGCGTGTCATAATTCATGGTGTTAAACTATAACCTTCATCTGGAAGAATAATAGCTGCTACCGGGTTATCATTTATAATATTAAAAACAGCTGAATTTCACAAAATTCTTGAATCATGCACAAATCCTGGCCATTGGACATCAACACTTGTGAAACATTCCTTGGCTTGCACATTCAGTGAAAAAAAAACCCTTGCGATCAGGATACTCATAGGTATGTAAATGAGACTTTAAAATCTGAATATGAGTACAATCCAGAGCTCAAATTGTACTGGGAAAAGAATACTTGGCTTGCCATTCTTGTTTACCTTTTCTCAATTCTGCGGTCGTTGATCGTTTTCAATACAGTGGATCTATAAATCTCAATGTCCTCACCAACTCCAACTTGGAATACCGGGTCACCAATGTTTCGAAGGAATATTTTCATTTTCTCAATTTTTGGTATGGCACCACCACGCGTTTCTTCAGAAATATCGGGAAGAAAGTGATTACTTAACCATATTACGAAACTCGAATCTATACAGGTTCTTTAAATTATCACCTTGTTGTTTGTTTGTGTTGTGAATTATATATCTTTGTTTTTCGCGTTTGTTTGTTGAAAAACATTTCTGAAAATTAATATTCCCTTTGTTCATTATCTTAAAAAAAACTTTGACAAATAAATTTGAAATCTCTCCGGTCCAGTTTTCAAACTTCAACTTGAGAGGAAGAACCTACTTTGAAGAAAATTTTTATTCACTCCAAATTGAGTGTTTCCGTCAACGAAAGCACTTTACTCGTGAAAGTTAACTCGGAGTGTTCCCTCAGGTTTTATTCACACCACCCAATGACCATGTACTTATTCAGTTGACGCAAAAAAAAAAAAACTTTTTCCATATGGGATAGCTTGCAAGAGAGCCAGCTTCTGAACTTCTGAACATCATAGACAAACAGTTACCAGCATGAAATATTTAATTCACGTGCATTATTTGAAAATAATGAAACACAAATTTTTGAAAAATGTTGTACCTATTCAGTTGAAGCGGAGTATAAGTGCTGGATGACTTGAGGAACTTAGAAATAAACCTGCGTATGAACAAACCGGTACACCTGGTATACGAAGTAACCAAAGAAGAAGCAAGGAGAAGAAAACTTATATATATTATATATAGTACTTAACTAGAAAAAGAAAACTCGAATACCTAGGACACGTTTTACTTAACAGAAAGTACAAATTTATCCAAGAAAAAGAACATATTATTTCACACCATTAACAGCTCAAAGGACCAAATGTTAAATCGTACTCGTATAATTATTGAAAAAAAACTATGTAATTTCTTTGAATGTTTGAAAAAAGTAAAATTAATTTGTGTGTTTGATACATATTTTATATGTATGTTTAAGTATTAAGTGTTTCAGTTTGCTTATGTTACTATACGTATTGCTAAACATTGGGTCTACTGTTAACATTATTCATATTTTTATTTGTTTTTTGAAAATAGTTAATATTATTATTTCCAATATGTTATGAATGATATACTAAATTATCATACATTTCACTTCATTCTAATAATGGGTGATTTTTTAAGCGTTTGATTTTTTTGTAATTGTTAAAAAAACAAAAGACAGTAAAATTGCAAAAGTGTATAAAATTTTATTTTTTTTGCTTGCCATTTACTTTTTAAAGATTATTTCATGTAAATGTTGACCATGACTAAGTTTTAAGTGGTCCACACGGAGAGACCAATTTTAACCCACTTTTTCGACCATATTGGCTGGTATCTCGCTAATAACACGAGTAATGTTGTTTTCTAATGCTAAAAATATAAATAAAATAAAAAATAATCTTAAGGTGTCAAATTGCACGATCTAGCCGGCCAGTTTACCAATCCAAAACGAGAGATAAATTAATCACCGAACTCATTTCTCAATTGCTCCATCGATTCGCGTGCTGTCTGATATGTTGCCCCATCTTGCTGGAACCACTGGAACTTGCTGTGAGTGGCCGTCGCTCAAGTGGTAGTGGACTGGCTTCCAAATCCAGCTTCGTCCGAGAGACATTCGTAAAATGAGTAGTTGACTAGAAATCAACAAGTCAGTAATAATTTAGACTCCCCATTAAATGTTGGATGTCACCCATGGAGCGAAATAACTATAGAGTCCAAACACCTTTCCTTCTCTCTATATATCCCATTTTCAAAAAAAAAAACTGAACACATGCTAAGGCATTATATTTGTATTCATATCCACATGTCGATCAGGTTCAGCTCGTGCATTTTGCGCCAAAACTCGAAATTATTGAATAGCGGATGCATTGACTGCAACGTTGTTCTCACGATCATCTTGGAAAAAATACGGGCAAATGATTCCGTCGGAACATAAGCCGAACTAAACAGTGCATTTTTCTTGATGCATTGGCAGCACTTGTATTGCCTGAGGTTGCTTATCGGAGCAAATAAGCCAGGTTTGTTTATTAACATACCCATGAATAAATTACTGTCTTCATTAACACTGGCTGACAAAGCAGCAATATTTTCCTTTGTACGCAGTACGTACTCTACACATTCGGGTAAGTGGCTTGATGTCCAATAGCGTGAAATTGGTGCGAAATTTGGTCACTATAGCTTGAACTGTTTGCTTGGTAGGTCGATTATGACAAACGTAAAATGGTCGAAATGCGCGAAAAACATTTTTCACAGAGCACGAATATTGAAGATAAAATTCAAAATAAATTCAATAATTTGTAAACATTGTTCGGGTGCAAGTCTTTCCATGATGAAAATGGCAATACTGACTTAGCATGTTTGACCTTGACACATGTCATAAATCACGAGTGAGCTGAACACTAAAAAACCAAACAATCAGCAAAAAAATCCACCCTTTACATATGAATTTTATGTTTCATACTTATCAAATAAACAAATCAGCTACATTACTCGCATAGACGAGGTCAATATTGATGCCGGTTCCTGCTGCAGCGATTAAAACAAAACCAACTGTGAAACCCAGAGTCATGATATCTGCTTTCAATTTCAATAATTTTCGAAAATTGAAAACACTGTCGCCACCAAACCACCAACAGAAAAAGGTCAATTAAGTAAAGAGAACAATTTAAGCTCGGGCTCTCTAGTCGAAATTAAATTACGATCCCGATGAGTCGGTTAAATTTGGGTTTATTTATTTGTATTCGTGAAAGATAGTTGAAATTTTTATTAATTTAATGAACTCCTCAAGGATTTTGCTAGTTTCTACGCGAAACTCTTTGTGTGCACACTCTTATTGCTCTGTTTACAGACCAAAGTTTTTGGTTCCAATACAGACTTACAGATGCTTTGCAATTTTTTGTTATTTACTAGCTAGAGGCATACATTCAACGAATTATGCCTGTCAATAAACTGGCCTTACAAAAATTTTAGTCTCGACAGCTGTCTACTTTTGTGTCAATAAATCGGTAGCAGGATGTGGTTTGCTGAGCGTGCAAAAGTATCCACATAAGTGGTATCATTCGCTAATTGTTTATTTGTACCTATTTAATTTTTCGTTTGACTGTTAGACTGCAAGTAAAACGAGTTCGAATAGAATGCAATATCTTTAGGGACGGTTATTTCGGTAGCGGTATTTGTGTATCACACAATACGAGATCCAGATAAAACTGTACACACCAGTTTGCTGGCCCCACCAATTCCAATATAGACTTCCTATAGTATTTAGTGTATTCTTCACTGTATTCATTATAAAAAAAAATACTTTTTCCGATTCTCGCTCGAATTTTGAAAGATGGATTGTACCATCCAAATTCATCTAATTGGTGATAATTTCACAACATACTCATCAAGGTTGCAGAATGATGCGGCGTACAGTGTCAGCGAACACCTTTCACCATGTTATTACTCCTTATTATTAACACTTTTAGTTCTTCTGGTAAATCGTGATCCAATTCTTTAAGGACATTTTTTGTTTTTTTTTGGACATTTAGTCCACCACATTACAGAGCGATAAGTGATGATGATAACTATCACGGTACATTATCACGTTTAGCTTTCTGCTAAAAAATAACACTAATATGGGTTTCTTGTAGACGACTAAAAGTCCATCAACCACGTATAGGCGACATAGCTTTTTTTTCATAATACCGCACGCGCACCAAGGGGATATGAATACCCTTTTACTAGCTTTTTCTCCAGGGCGCGGGTGAGTGGTTTAGTAGTTTGAAACCCAGGTGTATTAGGTTTCGATATTTTTTTCAAAGGTGGTTGTCAAACTGGACGGGACGAGCTAGTACATCCTCAACCAGTGGGTCTTAAGTACGTGCTAGTTGTTAGTTCGTTACATTAAGCCTAGCTAGCAACCACTCCAACATTAGTGTTATACCTTCATATCAGAGTTGACGCCGACGGGATTTTCATATAACTACATACAAATTCTATGGAAAGACTTTTTCACAGAATTGCCTCGCACGGGATTCGAACCCACGAACCTCTGCTTGAGGAGTCTATGCATATACCACTACACCACGGCCACCCCCTTGAAATTAAAATGACTGTGTTACACCCTCTTGGAAATACTACAAAAAATGGAATCATAGATATAGTCCCTGATCAAAATCCTTGCTTACTACGGGATTATATAATAATATCAACGCAATGTATAACTTTTGTGGTAGTCGTAACAGTAATAAATGCATAAGATTTAATATACCACAGAAGCGGTTATCAGTGGTGTCAACATTTTTCAGTCAAGCCCTTAGTAAATACGAAGACCTGCTCTTATAGTCAAATTGCTGCAAACCCAATAACCTTCGTTAAAAAAAGTGTACATTTTGAGAACTTACCGCCATTAAAATAAAATCTTTGGAAACGTTGTCGAAAAATCTTAAGTTTCTCCATCATTATCTGCAAACTTTGAATCACATCATATATCCACTTGCTCCCCATAAAACCTTATTAACTGCCGCAGAGTTAAAATATATTACTTTGCCGATTGTCTCGTCTATTTTCATAGTACGCGATGCTAGTTCCCCGATCTCGTACCGACCCCACATTTATACAGTAGAATAACAAAGCTCCCTATGCACTGGTTAGGCACACGATCGCCGCTCATCATTTTATTGAAGAAAACGCGAACTATTTAAACCAAGATTTCCGATTATCACCGATATCATCCGATACGACAACAGGCAGGTTTCCGTAAAATTTGCCATTTCCCCTCTTCATATAGTTTATACATACCTTAGCCAAATATGTATACCATATATATACATATTAAATATACGGATGTATAATTTTCACAATCTTTAGGTTTGGTGTTAAACTTCCGTCGATGATAAAATAATTCTCCTCGAATTTCAGCCTTGGGGATGGAAAAAGTTTCTTGACCTCTTAAATAAATAAGATGGATTCAGTTATTACACTCCTTTAAAACCGATTCTTTTTTTTTTATAAGAATCGCAAAACCACTTCCTTGTTTGTACTCGTAGTTATCTATAATAGGCAAATCACAGTGTCGCTTTCGCACGGTCGGGTAAATGCTTCTTGTACGCTTTATATCGAACTTACGATAACTTGTGTCAAAAGCACTAACTTGAAATTTGCAATCCGGAATATCGCTTCGGCGTTGAGTTGACAGATAAAGTATTGTTTCCACAGATTTCTTGATATGAATTCGTTGTACGAGATAGAGTAGAAATGAACTCTTCTCACTTATATTAAAATTTAATTGGCAAACATTACTTCACAAACAATGTATTTTACTTAATAAATTACAGAAAAAACAACAATTACATACTTCAAATTACTAGAAGTAATTGTTTAGCTATATTACGAAAATCAGCGTTCTGTGAGAAATGTTTTTCGTGCGAATTGAGGAACTTAATAATCGACCTACTGAAACCACTATTGCCACTACCATTCCAAATTTAAGTCCCAGTTTACATTAGTGGATGATACTCGACCAATTAAATCATATCCAACTATAGTAGCTGTAGCTGAGAGTGTACGCGGAGAGCGTGACGAATAGATTCATCGTCGTTCTCAGCAGCTTGGCTTGGCGAAGAATTGAAGCCAACCGACTTTAATTTGCGTCATTTTTTCAGTGAATGGGCTCTGGAAAAACTCAATAAAAATCCAGTGTTTATCGGGATATTTTGTTCAATAATGAAGCCCATTCCAAGCTCAATAGGTGCCATGTTAACGGACTATGTGCTTCCTGAAATTCAAGCACATGGTCTCGGTGAGCTCTAGTTTCAACTAGACGACGCTACGAGCCATACAGAGCGTGAAACAATGGACTTGTTGAGAAATCATTTTGATGAGATCGTCCGATATCACACGTTTGGGCTATGGAACACCTCAGACGTAGTCGTGTTCAACATTTACATGATATCATTTTAAAAGGTAAATTCCATGAATTTGCTCTTTTAACCGATAATAAAAATTTTAAGTTCACTTTCAAATTTATGTGTTTTATTTTACGTTATAAATCAAACGTCACCCTTTACTATCATTTTTCAAATAACGCAACCATATAACCAAACAAAATACACACTAAAATATAGGCTAACGACACCTAAATGCGTATCTATAAATCAAAGACAATTTGGACGCGGCTTTCCCAACAACAGATCAGCCTTAAAGATTTCAACCCAAAAAAAAAAGGGAACTAAGTATTTATTATTATCTACCATACGAAAAGTCCGTATAATAGGAAACGCAAAATAATTGGAAACTAGAGTAGCTGTACCTATAATCGAGTATTTTGAGGGTTATTAAATCGCGTAGATTAAGCTAACCTCATCGAACGAGAATTAGAAAAGGAAATATACAACTCTATCAAAACCAAGGCAGGGATAGGAGAATTGTTTTAAAATGATGGATATTTGCGAGATCCATCGGGAGAACTATGAATGAAAGGAAAATCCTGTATATATGTGAATGACTATTGCTCTTTCACAAAGTCATAAGCAATTTAAGCATTGAATTGTCAAAATGTAATAATAAAATTTGCACATAGGCGTGCACTATTAGTTCTTTTGTGGAGGAACGCATTTATTTGACTATGTTGCCGAATTGTACCAACGAAAATTAAATGAAACCATTAATTCAATATATATTATTAATATTGAATATTAATATATTCAAACAAAAAATTTATATTAAATTAATGAATACCAGAAACATTTAATAAGTTTAAAACTTAAAGAATAATGTGCTAAATCGACCACGAGGCATTTCCTTTACGAAAAACTACAAAAAAAGAACATGATTCTATTTGTTATATATTATTTTATCAACAGAAATATCGCCTACAAATTAAGAGATGAGATTATGAGTCTTGACAGATGAAAAATAAACGCGAAGAGTTATGTTATTTATAACGACAGGGAATTAGGTTGATGGTTTTTAATTGGCGAGTGAAATTTAGCCTGTTATAGAAGACTTTTAGTATTTATAATTTTACGTAAGTTACAGTTCCTGACGTTGATGTATTGTTGCAAACTGCAACCAATCAATCCCCCAGCGAACACAGAAATATGGTTGTATCTACCAATGCCGTCAATATAACATACTGGATTGTTAAAGGCAACTTGCAATTTTTGCAGGGGTAACGGGTTCCAGTTTCCGTCGTATTTCTCGTGGACTGAAATAAGCAGTGATCCACAATTTGAGAAGACATCCGTAGATACAACCAATGACCATGTTTGTGTGATTATACACAAGCAAAGTACGGTTTGTTGTATAGACAAGTAACTGACTCAACAATTTTAATTTTGTTTTTATTCATGATAATATCAAGTATAAGACTCAAGTTATAATTATTTTTTGAAATGGGAATAACTTGGGATCTTGCTGCATTAGTTAATGACCAAGTGCGAATAAGTTTAAACTCCTCGTTGATGAGGAAAGCTAGTTCATTTAAGTTGCTGAAGGATTTCGCTAAGTGTAATTAGACATCGTCTGCATATAGGTGTACCGAGGCATATTTACAAACTGATGGAAGGTCGTTTATGAACATTTTTCGTAAGTTACTCCAAAGTTTTTTCGCAGGGTGGGAAATATTTTATTTGGAGGCATAAAAGTTTTTCTTTGATTTACGAAGGATGGTGTTTGAGTAATTACGCGCTGCTTCGTATGCTGACCAATTGACATTAGATGGTCTACGCTGCCTTTTGCCGTATAATTTGTTTCTGGTTTTTATTAAACTAACTACCTGAACTAACTAACTAACTAACTACTAACTGTTTTAGTTGGTACACATTCATCATACAATTGCACTAATATTCACTGAAACAGTTTTACTTTTTAAGTATTGTAAATGTTAATGTATAAGGGACGACGATTTTCGATATATTGACGTCAAAAGGGAATCATTTTTCAATAGATTGCCATTCAAATCACAACAAATGATTATGTGTTCGTAGAGGGCGCAATATTTTAAAATAGCTTAAAGGAAAGGTATAAAAGAACAACTTCTACTATAATTATAAGCACATTCAATTATGCATTGGGTATTACAATCGCGTAACTCAACTAGTATGTATTCAACTTCGCTACCACTTGACTTAGTAATATCACAATTAATATTTGATTTGCAATAAATCCTTCATTTCAAAGCATTTATGGAAGAAGAAAATATATGTGTGGACGATCTGAGAGCTGACATTGAGTTTTTTGAGAGTAATGCGACTCAAACGAGCTAGCAGCTAAAGCAGTTGTATTGGATGTAAATATGATCAAGCTACGGAACGATTTTTCGAGGAGCATCCGAGGAGAAGACTTTAATTTGTACGTTTATTTTTTTAACGAATTAGCTGCATACTTTTTTGCACTGAATCATCAAAATTATGCAAGATGGACTGAAAGTCATAGATAACATTAAAAATATTGGCGATACTTACCTAGATCTTTTAGAAAAAGTAAAAAAATGGTATTAAACGAACGAATAATATTTCTCAATGGCAGCTGTTGACCTTACTTTTAAGCAAACTATTAACGCCGATGCTGCGAATCGGCTGATTCGACTGATGGTGTATTGTCATTTACTAATTCCATATCTGCAAGGCAAAAAAAGGCCAAAACGCACCCGCCAATATTTCATCACTTTATATGTTACTGGGAATCTCAAAAAACAAAAAAAAAAAAAAAAAAAAAAAACACGGGACTTAAAATCCGGCCAAATAAACAGTTTAATGAAAATTTAAAAACTCTTACAAATGAAATTGTGTTTCAAAAGAAACAGAACATTTTTTGCTAACTTTGAGCAAAAGTATGCACTACTTAATAAGAAAGATAAATCTATAAATTATTGCGAAGTGGATAAAATAAAGTTTTGAAAGTAGAATTTCAATAAAGAAATAAAAAATTTTGCTTATGATAGTAAAATTGAATCGAAAAATAAGATTTCTCAGCTTGA
Organism: Volucella inanis; assembly: GCA_907269105.1. Classification (NCBI taxonomy): domain Eukaryota; kingdom Metazoa; phylum Arthropoda; class Insecta; order Diptera; family Syrphidae; genus Volucella; species Volucella inanis. The sequence goes on along the minus strand of OU026153.1, from coordinate 119,532,870 downwards.
AATGGAAAAGAATATAATAGGACATATTTTATACATTGCTTCCGAAAATCTGGTTGACATTAAAGATCTATTTAGGTTACCCATTAACTCCTGTACCTCAATGGTAAGAACTGATAAATCCATATTTCAAAAACATTTGACAAATGGTAGCGTAAGCTCCCCTCCAAATGAAATTAATGCCATTATAGTTGATGGTTTCTTTTTTTTGCACACTGTATGTGATTTGTCTGCAACTTTTGAAAAAAATTGTAAAGCATATTTTTAAAAAATATCGAATGGATGCAAAATGTTTTCACATTATTTTCGATCATTTGATATCACCATCAATAAAAGACATTGAGCGAGATAGACGTAATTGCTCACAAAATAATGTTGAATAGAGCGTTTTGAATAGAAACCAGAAACGCCCTGCTGATTTTTTTAAAAGCATTAAGTATAAGCTCATTTATTAGGAGATTCAATTCATTTCTAGTGTCCGAATGACAACATATTGATTTTTTTAGTTTTGAAAGAAGAATGCGAGAATTTAGTCAATATACAAGAAGAGGCAGATACTCGCATGCGACTTCATGTGTCATTTTTATCCAGTAACAGTTCAGTTGTGATAAAATCTTCAGATACAGACGTGCTCAAAATAGCACTTTATCATCTTTCGTATTTTAAAAACAATCCAAAAGTATGGATTGAAATTGGAAAAGTTACTAATAACACGATTAAAAACATTAACATGAATGAATTGTATCAGGAACTGGGACCCACACTTTCTGCAGCTTTGATTGGATTTCACAGCTTTAAGGGATGTGTCCAGCTTTTTTAAAAAATAAAAAATTAAGCCCTTCGGTATTTAAGGTTTGCAGCTTAAAAATAAATTTATCGTCCCTGGAGAGGATATATCGAAACTCGAAAAGTTCGTCTGTGAAATTTACAAAACCAAGCTCTCTCTGTGGATAACGCCATATATGAAATTTTTTACAAAACCTGTAAGCCAACATCAAATAAAATTTTTAAAAATATTAAAGGTAGTACTTCTCTACAAAGGTTGAACTTGTTTATACGTGTATATTTCTACTTCAATTTCGTATATTTTAGATTTTGAAGGCAGCGTATTACCCCTTGATAAGGCCACACTCCTGCAACACATAAAAAGAAGCAACTAAATATCTTGTGCTTGGAAAAACGCGATAAAGAACGTAGCAATTCAGTTGACACCAGCTGTAAGCAAGGAGGCGACGGATACACTGCAGGAAATGCTTGTCAATAATAACGAAGACCTTATTGAAAGTGAGGAAGAACTACTTACTTGTGAATCTTGTGAATCTTTTGATTCTTCTGGTAAAAGTGATAACTTGTACTAACATGCCTATAATTATGATATATATAGGGTTTTCCAATAGGGACTTGACAACTTTGAATTTAATTTATGAACGCACTCTTTCACTAATCATCAAACTGTCACTGTCAATTTATTCAGTAAACTCAACATTTTCATCATGGTAAAGTACACTTACGGACTACGTTCTCCGATTCGGTTCTGGAGAAGATGCGCTAAGATGATGAATTTCATCGCAAAATCATCTTCAGTGACGAAGCTCATTTTTGGCTCAATGGGTTCGTCAATATCCACAAAAAATAGCTGTTTGGTGCGGTTTGCATGCCGGCGGCGTTATTGGGCCATATTTTTTCGTCGACGATAACGATCGTCACGTTACTGTGAATGGTCAGCGTTATCGCGCCATGATCACCAATTATTTTTGGCCCGAATTGGAAGATATGGATTTGGACGACATGTGGTTTCAACAGGATGGTGCCACAAGCCACACAGCACACGCTATAATCGATTTATTGAAGAGTAAGTATTGTGACAGTTTTATCTCAAAACATAGGCCAGTCTATTGGCCGCCTCGTTCGTGCGATTTAACGCCGCTTGACTATTTTCTGTGGGGTGACTTTAAGTCATTGGTTTATGCCAACACGCCGAAGAAGAGCTCAGAGCCAACATTGAACGCGAAATGGCGGCCGTTTCGGCCGAAATATGTTCCAGAGTCCTCGAAAATTATTTCCAACGAATCGACCGCTGCAAACGTGCCCGCGGTGACCATATGAAGTCGAGTCGAGTTCTATTTATAAATGATTGATTTTGAAATATCTCAAATGGTTTGCCTTTTATTTAAAAAAAAAAAAAGTTGTCAAGTAGTTATTAAAAAACCCTATATTTTAACCCACATTTTAACTTTTAAAACATATACGCAACAATTAATTTCCTTTTTTTTGGGTTGAAAACTTTTAGGCTGGTCTGTTATTATGAAAGCCGCGTCCGAATTTAGGGGTGGCCGTGGTGTAGTAGTATATGCATAGACTCCTCAAGCAGAGGCTCGCGGGTTCGAATCCCGTGTGCAGCAATTCTCTGAAAAAGTCTTTTTATAGAATTTGTATGTAGTTATATGAAAAATCCCGTCGGCATTAACCCTGACATGAAGGCATAACATTGATGTTCGAGTGGTTGTAAAGTACGTAATAACTAGCACGTACTTAGACCCACTGGTTGAGGATGCACAGGCTCGTCCCCTCCTGACAACCACCTCTGGGAAAAATATCGAAACCAAACACACCTGAGTTTCAAACTACTACAGCACCCCTCAGCAACAGTTGGCAGATTTTCGCCCTTCGGTGTGAAAGAGAAAAACTCCGTCGTCGTTGGCAAATTATTTATCTTATCCCATGCCTATTTGCACTTAATTAATAGTTAGGTGCTGTACAAATAGGGTAGGCACTGAGGGGTGTCAACCTGGTGATAACCAGTATTGTAACTGTTTCTACAAATCAATTGTTCTTAGTACACCTGCAAGTGCTAACTATTGGGCACTGGTTGATGTCCAGCAGACAAAAATAGCACTATAAGCGGAACAGCGTATGAATTCCACATATTGAAAGCTCAGGCCAGTAAGGATTTCCGAGACCATGTGAACAACATAATTTCCATGCAATCAGCAAGATACAATGGACATCGAAGGTGTTGTATCACCATCTAATTGGTGTTATCCAACACCTGTGTGACCAGACAGTGAAGGTGTCCAGTTTATGCTATTAATTTTTGTAAAATTTGTATATAAACGGTGTAGAAATACAGTCATAGTCGATTCGTTGATAAACCATAGTACAAGGTGTTTGTTTATTGTGAGACCCCCAACAGAGGAAAGGAGTGTAAAATTCACTTTATTTATCATAACAATTTGGTCTTTCGAAGTGCACGAAAAGCGTTATGAGGGCTTTAACACTAATTATTAGAACACAAATTTAAATTATTAGTATAGTATTACAAACACTGGTAAATTCAAGATTAGCGTTGCCAGAGCTTAAAACACTAGTAGTGAACCAATTAAATTTCAGTGCAAGTGATACTACAAATTTTTAATGGAGGAAATGGAACCCAACGTTGCTGTTGCCAGGCAAAGGGTCTAAACGAAACAGCTAAAACAGGCTCAAATCAACTGTGGAAAAGACAGCGAAGTATGGAAAACACGGCGATATAGAGAACGAATAAAAAAAATTTATAAAATTTGGGCTGAATTTAAAGAGAATCATGAAAAAATTCGAAAGGTCATAAAACCCGATACGCCCTACATACAGAGCGATACTTTTCAATTATTAAAAACAATTTATGAACAGTTGAAAGCTAAATTAGAAAATATCCACCCACTAGAGATGAAATTAGTCGAAGCAGATAAATAAAAGCCCTCGTCATCCGGAAACGAAGCTCAACGTCTGCAGCTGAGAAAGTTAGAGATAAGATTATAGCATAGATTATTTCGAACAAACATTCAAGAACTACTCCAAAGAAGTTCATTAGCAAAAAATACTGCTTGATCAATTGAGAGTTTTAACAGAGTTGCATGAAAAATTACTATCCAATTCAACAAATGAAGATTACAAGACTTCATATCTAACGGAACACAGGTACGAAGGCTTACAAGAAGACATAAAAATTGCCTTCCTAAACTCCAAATCTCCATATTCGAAGGAAATTGTTTAGAGTGGTAGTCATTTTGTGACATCTTCACAACAATAATACACAACAAAGTCGCACTTGGTATGAGTGAGAAGATCGAATACTTGAAAACACATTTAGAAGGCGAACACATCCAATACTTCACAATATCCAGTGAAAATTGCTATAGAGCTTGGAAAACTCATAAGAAACGTTACGACATCGAAAGGAAAATCGTTTCACTGTACCTGGATAGGATGTTCAAAACAAGCCATCAGCAAATTTAAGGCCGTGCTAGATGCAAAAAAAAATCTTAAGGTTCTCAAAAACATGGGATTTAAGACTTTTTCTTAGGGATTAATCATAATTCATCTAGTTATAAAGGTACTAGATCCGGAGAGCAGAAATCTGTTTATATAAAGCATAAAAAGACCAAATAAAGTGCCAACGCAAGAAAAACTCTTCGAGTTTCTCGCAAAAGTATTCCAAGCATTAGATCGACAACGATCGCATAAGGACGAAAAAAAAACTCTGTAAGAAAGTACCATATATGTAGCAGTAAAGTCCACTGGCGAATTTTTTTCAAAAGTGATCAACAATATCTATTTTTGTAACAAGTTTCCTGGGCGTCCAGGAAAAGATGTGAGCAAGTCATACAAGCCAAGATATGCATGAACCGTCTGAGACATGACAAGAAAATTACGTGCTCAAGTCTGCGAACATGTAAGCAATGATATAAAAAGCATCATACACTAATTAAATTGGAAGACGGCAGAACGATTCAATCCATTCTGTCCCAATACAATGGCAATAAGTTCAAACTCATTTTGGTCATCAAAGCCAAATGTGCTACTTGCCACAGTCATCAATTCCGCAGGGAATTGAGGGCTCTCATAGATCCAAGAAATCAAGTGACACTTATTACAGAGCAAGCTGTACAGTCATTACGCTTGTCGAAACGGAAGTTCTACGCTGAAATTAGTAGGTTAGGAGCAACTTATGCTGGCACAACCCAGGTGGAATTCTCAATCGAACCAAGATTTAGATCAGATTTCAAACTTTTAGTCTCAGCGCTATGTTACCAAACCTTACCCAACTTATGCCGAATAGAAACAACATCGACAAGATTCCTAACTAACTCAAAGATCTTGAATTAGCCGATTCAGCATTTCTCATTCCTAGATTCATTGATATGATATAAGAAGCCGATGTGTATGGCGACATCATTCTCAATGGCATTAGGGATTTGAAAGGTGCCCCGATGGCTCAGAAATCGCATTTAGGAGGGTTCATCACAGGCCGTACATCATTAAAAGGCGAAAATGTGAAAGTCGTAGGGATGATCGCTCAAACAGCGATAGAAAACCAACTAAAGCGATTCTGAGAACCCGAAGAAATACCTGAAGAGAGTCATGCGACACAATTTGAGTTAGATTGCGAACGAGATTACCAAAAAACCCACATTCGAGAACCCGACGGTAGATAAACTGTAAGCATCCCCTTCAATCAGGAATTAATGCAAAAATACAGTGTAGGTGCATCAAGAGATAGAGCTGTAGCTAGGTTACTGCAATTAGAAAAAAGATTCGCCGCTGACCCACAGTTGAGATTGCAATGAAATTCATAGACGAATTCGTATAATTGGGTCATATGGGCGAGATTACTAAAGCAAAACCCCAAGCCAAAAACACATGTTATATTCGTATGCCGCATCATGGAGTGCTTAAATCAGCCAGCACTACTACTAAGTTACGTGTAGTGTTCGACGCATCATCAAAATAGTCAACAGCTCCGCTAATTCGAACACCAAATTTTTTACATTACGTAACTTATAATTCGAACGCCTGCTAAAATCCGTATTTTGTAATTCAAATTTTATCCATCCCTCCACTAAAGACAAATGTATCGGTAAGTCTGCCACCGATTAAACGTTTTTGCGAAAAGGATGCTGAAGTGTGTTGCGTAGGTAGTTTTCATTTGGTGTAAACTAGCTTTGTATTCGGTTTGTTTTTTGTAAAGATAATTTTAAAGTTAAAATGTTACATTGTTACATTTTACCATGAACCGCACTCAGAAGCAACATAAATTTTTAACCATAAAGCAGAAAATTGAAATTTTGGGCGAATTAATCAAAGGACAAAGCGCCACCAGTATAGCATATTAGTTTGGAGTTGGAAAATCGACTGTTACATACATTTACCAAAATTCCAAGAAATATCTGGCATATTTAACTCAAACTGAGTCGGGTACTGTAAAGCGGAAAACATTGAAAATGCCAGAAATGCCCAAAAGGGAGAAGGTCTTGTTCGAATGGTTTTGCAAACAACGCAAAAGACATGCGCCGATATCCGCTGCCATACTGTCATAAAGGTTTAGCAGGTTAACGAAATTTACAAGGAGTGCCCAGATTTCAACGCCAGCAGGGGATGAATTCAAAAATTTTGAAAGCGACATGGAGTGAACATCTTAAAAATAGCTGGCGAAAAACTTTCTAGCGCTGCCGATCAAGTCGCGCCTTTCATTCAGGAGTTTCATCGAAAAATAAACGACATGGGCCTTACAAAAGAACAGATCTACAATGCAAATGAAACTGGATTGTACTGGCGCTTACTTCCTAACAAGACTCTAGTAACTTCATTCGAAAAAAGTGCTCCTGGAAGAAATATAAGCAAGGCAAGGGTAACGTTTTTAGCCTGCTGCAAGGGATTAGAGGATCACAAAGTTCGATCATTGGTAATTAGAAAATCAACAAAATCGAGAGTATTTAAGAAATTCAACAATCCGCTGATATACAAGTCTTCTAAAAATGCCTGGATGACAACAGAAATCCTTGAGGATTGGTTTTACCAAGTTTTTGTTCCTGAGTTAAGTTACGATCTTCGTCATAAAACTAAAATTTTAAATTTTAATTTTTTTTACGCAACTGTAACTATATCTTTGAATAAAGTAATTTATTTTACGGATAAAAGCTGTTTAAAACAAATTTTTTATACAAAATATTGTTTTCGAAAAGGGTATCCAGTAATCCGAAAACCTCCGTGGTTCAAACTAAGATAGGTTTTTATTAGTTCGAATTACCGAGGTTGTACTGTATTAGCACCCATCACCAAGAATATCAGCTTCAGCACCATATTTAGCTGTAAAAACTCTACACCAGCTGGCAATAAATGAATGAGTAATTATCCAGCCACTTCTGCACTTGTGAGAAACGATTTATACGTAGACGATTTAATGAGTGGGGGTGGCCGTGGTGTAGTGGTATATGCATACACTCCTCAAGCAGAGGGTCGCGGGTTCAAATCCCGGGCGAGGAAATTCTCTGAAAAAGTCTTTTCGTAGAATTTGCATGTAGTTATATGATAATCCCGTCGGCGTCAACTCTGACATGAAGGCATAACACTGATGTTGGAGTGGATGCTGGCTGGGCTAAATGTAACGAACTAGCACGTACTGAGGCCCACTAGTTGAGGATGCACTTTTGACAACCACCTCTGGAAAAAATATCGAAACCTAATACACCTGATTTTCAAACTACTACACCACCCGCCCGCGCCCTCGAGAAAACCAGTAAAAGGGTTTTCATATCCCCTTGGTGCGCGCGCGGGGTTATAAAAAAAAAACACGTTAAATGAGTGTAAGTGAATGCAACGTGAATTAATTCAATTGCTGGCCAGTAGCGGATTCCATATAAGAAAATGGGCAGCAAATCACAAAAAACTCTTAATAATAAGTCAAGATGACAAGGGTCATCAACTTGAATCAACTTGAGTAATGAAGAAGTTATCAAAGCTCTAGGGATTCATTGGAAGCCATCAGCTGATACATTTCAATTTAAAGTTAATATCGATAACACTTCATCAAAGTCTCTTTTACCTCAACAGTAAAGAAAGACAACATCGTCGAACGATTTTCTTCGTACACAAGACTTATTATAACGATTGGCACTAAACTGTAAACATCAAACAAACAAACTGTAGATTTGACCACCTATGAACTTAAAGGTGCTTAAAAATCTATTATTTGTTTGGTTCAACAAACCGAATTTTTAGAAGAAATCAGATGCCAATAGGAAGGACACAATCTCTTCCCAAGAAAAGCAAGAGCAAGGACAACGAGAATATTCTTGAGGACGGAGGTAGACTTGACAATGAAAATTTGTCCGAGAAGGAGAAGCATCCTTACATATTACCTCGCAACAACATATTCACCAAGTTATTAGTTAAATACTTTCATGAGATAACACTGCATGAAGGAATTCAGTTAACATTGGCAACGCTCCGTCGGTCATTCTGGATCATTCAAGCTCTATCTGTAAGTCGTCAAATAATCTATAATTGTGTACGATGTTATCGCTTTAATGCAGCTACAAAGATTCAAATTATGGGAATGCTGCCACCTCCGAGGGTAACGCCATCAAGACCATTTACACACACGAGTATTGATGATTACACAATGCCAGTTCAGATACTTATTTTCAAAGGTAGAGGCAGATGATCGATAAAGGGCTACATTGCGGTCTTGGTGTGTTTATAAACTAAGACAATTCATCTGGAACTTGTGTCAGCGATCTTAGATCAGAAGCATTTTTAGCGGCCGTTAGAAGATTCACGTCTAGAAGAGGATGTTGCACACATTTCTACAGCAACTGCGGAACAAAGTTTTTCTGAGCAAACACAGAACTCTAAGAAATTTTTAAACTTGTAATCACTTAAAGAAATAAAAAAAATCACAGAAAAGCAAGTTTTGGATGGCAAACAGTGGCATTTTATCGCACCTGTGGCACCACACTTCGGAGGCTTGTAAGAAGCCACAGTAAAAGCAATAAAGTTGCACTTAAAAAGAACATTTGGGGATACTATTCTGATAGTATCTCTCCAAAACTTTAACACAAATCGAAACCTGCTTAAATTCTCGTCCTTGTCCGCGCTAAGAAATAACATTGATGAAAATCCAGTCTGTACACCTGGACAGTTTTTAATCGGTTCAGCAAGACTAGATCAGAAAAAGAATCTCATTCAAAAAAATATTCTTCCGAATATTTGGCCCAACTACAACAACGAACAAAGTGCAAAAAAACAAACCTTTTTATTGGTCATATAGGATTGGTTAAGGATGGTAGATTTCCACCCACTAAATGGAACTTAGGCAAAATAACTAAGCTGCATCAAGAGAAGGAACAGAATATCCTTGCAGTCACGGTTTACTGCAACAAACGACATGCAAAAAGACCAATAACGAAGATAAGTCCACTACCTATTGAAAGCAATGCAGAAGAAAGCACAGACAACAAGCAAAGCAGGCGCAATTAAAAAATCATCTGTAACATCTTTCGTGGGACGCACATGTTTTAAATCAATTCTTTGGATTTGTATCATAGCAATGGCTATAAGTCCAATAACCGCTGAACAAATCACCGATAAATTTAATATAACTTGAACACTTGTCATCACAGAGACAACCAAGAGAACTTAGTTGAAACATCATAATAGAGCTTACATTACCTCTCCTCTACAGTGAAGAATTCAAAATGTACAAAATTTTTCCTGTTCCCACTTGAAATGATCAGAAGTTCACTTACCATATATTGTTTGGTCAGTCGACCATCTAATAGTCAATATAAAGAGTGATCACTATTATCCCTTAAGCGGAGTTCACTTCTCTTCACGTAAACAAAGGTCCTCACACACATTGATGTGAAATGCAGCATCCAATATATACAACAGGATCAAGTACAAGCTCTTGTAAAATAAACCTTCTGTGTATGCCAGAGGTTACCAACATCATGCCTCACTCGAACCAAGTGTTATATAAACACTTATACTTGTCCATATAAATATCAACACTTAAGACGTTACATAGCACACACGCATACATATATGCAATTATGAACTTGTTAGTTAACACCACATGGTGTTTTTCAGAGTAAACGGGAGTTTGCCAAACGAAAATCAATCGGAAGTTGAAAGTGGAAGTGCAGGCTCAAGCTTTGTGAAACCGCCAAAACAATTAGTGGTAAATCAATCGAACATATCACTTGCATTGAAAAATTGTATTCAACAGAATAATTGGTTTTCCACAGCTGCTCAGCTAGATAAAAGACCAATGATGCAAGTAGCTACCTCTATGTCAGCAATAGGTTCCGAAGCAATTGAAATTTATAATTCTTTTAATTTTACGGTGTCTGAGAGAAAAAATTTAGGAAAAATCAAAGAAAATGTTGAAACCTATTTTTCATCGAAGTCATCAACAACTTTTGAGAGATATACATATATTTAATAAAATAAATCAGTCCGACAAAACAGTTGATGAATTTTTTAAATTAAAGCATGAAATGTGAGTTTGGTGAGCTACAAGATTCATTGCTTCGTGATAAGAATATTCTTGGAATTAAAGATGACAGCGTGAGGGAAAAGTTATTGGGAGAAGATGATATTTCATTGAATATGGCAATTAAATTGTGTAAGTCAAAGCAAGTATGAGAGCTTCACGCAACCGCAGAAAACATAACGATTAACACCATAGCCAATTATAAAAAATACAGTAAAACGAAAACAAACAGACATAAATACTTAAATAAAGAAGAGTGAAGACACGATACTTAAACTGGCAAAAAAAAGTACACATGGTGTGGTGCTAAACACAAACAAACTGAGCAATGTTAATTATATAAAAAAAAAGTCATTACTATCAAAAACGTCACTTAAGTAAAATTGTATTCGGTAAGGAAAATTTTGAACAAAACAACACAGATTTGTGAAAAACGTCAAATGAAATGAGAACATGATGGGACATGCATTAGCTGAGCAACACTTCTAATCCTACGAGGAAGTTGAAAATTGGTTGACTTTTTGGTTTGCTTTAAAAGACGAACAGTTTTATTGGCGTGGAATCCATAAATAGCCTGAAATATGGTAAAAAATGTGTAGCTAGCAATGTCCAATACTTTTTTATTTACTTTCCCATTAAAAAATAGGGTTTTATTTTCACAAAAAAAAATGCTCACCTCATACCAGTACACCTGGTATAAAGGGTCTTTTGAAAACAGTGGCAGATAAAAATACTATTGAACTTCAAATCGTAAACCAAATCATATGCTTCCAAATGGATTCCGGTGCAACTGTGTCAGTTATCAATGCTAAAACATAAAAACTATTGAACAGTCGAAGTCTAGTAAAGTGTAACAGAATTTTGCATGCATTTGGTTAAAAGAAAATTCTGATATTGGACGAGTTGCACACTATTGTAAAGTGTGGAAACATGTGCGCAACTCGCCATAAAGCAATATCCTTTGCCAACACGTGAATCGCTTTTACATATTATCCGGCATAGTTAGCATTTTACCAAAATAGATTTGAAAGACGCTTACTTACAAATGGAACTAGACGAAGCATCAAAGCAAATAACTAACTATCTCGATGACATTTTTATCTCAGGACCCACGATTGTGGAACAAATGTTAGGCATTCTAAAAGAGGAGGGCATAAAACGTAAAAAGGAAAATGTTCTTTTTTTTTTAAAGAATAAATCGAATACTTAGGGAGAAGGGTTAGTTCTAAGGGCAACCTTCCTGATACCTCAGGATTACAAACTGTCAAAGAATTGAAGCCGCTTACTAATCTGCAGTTACTGGATACATTCATGAGAAAGTTAACTACTACTACAACCTCACCCCAACTACCCTATTAGAAGATGGTATAATTTTTGCAAATGGTGCCGGACGTCAATTATATTTGACATTTGTGAACTAGAGAGCTGCAATAATTTTTTTTTTATAATCCCGCGCGCGCACCAAGGGGATATGAATACCCTTTTACAGGCTTTTCTCCAGGACGCGGGCGGGTGGTGTAGTTGTCGGAAACTCAGGTGTATTAGGTTTTGATATTTTTCCCAGAGGCGGTTGTCAAACTAGAGCCAGTGCATCCTCAACCAGTGGGTCTTAGTACGTGCTAGTTGTTAGTTCGTTACATTTAGCCCAGCCAGCATCCACTCCAACATCAGTGTTATGCCTTCATGTCAGAGTTGACGCCGACGGGATTTTCATATAACTACATACAAATTCTATGAAAAGACTTTTTCAGAGATTTGCTTCGCACGGGATTCGAACCCGCGACCCTCTGCTTGATTAGTCTATGCATATACCACTACACCACGGCCACAAACAGACAAGCTATGGAACAACATACTCCGCAAAAGCGTGGAATAACTGTATCAATGTTTTTGACCAATAATCGGTCGGTGGTGTTAGCGCAAAGTGAATTTCGACGTCGATTTCCTTATCAAGTCGCGCCAACTGGGCAAACATTCCGGCGCTTAGCTACTCGACTCGAACATAGTGGAACCACAGAAGACCACGTGGCAACCACCGTATTTGGGGCACGCAATTGGGCATCACCAGACAGACCTAACAGCGAATTTTAGTGAAAGACTAACACATATTCCACACACAGCACGAGCCACAATAGATATTATGAATCGCCCGTTTTGGCGATTTAACATAACCAGCAAGATTGCCCGATTTAACCACCCCAGACTTCTTTCTTTGGAGCTACTTGAAGTTTCGGATCAATGCTAACAAGCCTCAGACAATCGCAGCCCTTAAGGAGAATATTCGACAGAAATGCCAATAGTTATCACCGGAAATCTTGCGAAAAGGCATGGAAAATGCGATAAAATGGGCACAAATATGTGTAAACACTGGCGGCAGCCATTTGACGGGTATCATTTTTTCCACTTAACAGAAATAATTGTAAAGGTCCAAATAAAGATTTTCATTACTCAAAATAATTTTTTTTTTATTTAGTAAAAAAGTAATTAAAAAAAAAAATGGATGCTTAATTTTGCGCCACTTTGTATTATCGGTTGGTTTCTCCGCTAAATCAGCTTCGTAAAAAGAACACACCGTTCAAGTTTGGCTCGGTGCAACAGCAGGATTTGCAGCGTTGAAAATACACATTATAAATGCAACTAAATTAGCGCATTTTAACGAAGACCTGCCACTAGTTTTAGCCACTAATGCATCTTCTTTCGGCTGCATCTTTTTTTTTTTTTGTCACACATTCAACCGGACGCTAAGGAAACACCTATAGCATTCGCCTCAAAATGCGTTGGACGAGCAACACGTCAAGTACAGCTGAATTGAGAAAGGACTTTCCATTGTTTACGGAGTAAAAATGTAATACATAATATCGGTAGCAATTCATCTTGATCACTGATCACAAGCCATTGTTAACCATCTCATTTCTCGCACTTTAAAAAGGGAAATTCTAAAACTTCTTCATGATGGTCATTGGGGCACAGTTAGAATGAAACAGTTAGCAAGACTTCATGTTTGGTGACCTGGCATCGGCGAAGGTTTCGCAATTCTAACGAAAACTTGTAACATATGTAAAACCAATAATTCGTCTCCAGTAAAAGAATTTATGAGTATGCCAAATGCAACAACGGCTAAGGAGAGAGTTAGAGAGATGCATAGGCACACTCGCAGACGTAGAGACACACTCGCAGGTGTAGAGGCATACTCGCAAGCGTAAAGGCATGCTCGCAGTTCCCGTTTGTTACACAAATGGCGTCTACCACAACAGTAAACACTTAATCAACATTGTCAGCCCTTTTCGCAATTGAGGGCTATCCAAAAACCTTAGTAAGCGACAACAGACCTCAACTTACAACAGAAGCTTTTAAACTGTTTTACGAACTTATTGGTATAAACCACATCACAACTGCACCGTTTCATCTAACATCAAATGGACTTCTCGAACGTTTCGACCAATCATTCAAATATTCTGTCAACAAGAAATTAAAGAGTTACCAGCTAAAACAGCTGTTACAAAGTATCTCACTTTATATCATTTTATGTCGAACGCACAAGAAGAAACACCTGCAGAGCTGATCCAAGGCCGTCTCGTTCGCACAATCTTAAGCCATCTTTCCGAGCAGCCAGTCTAATGTAAACAGAACCAGCAAACAATTAAATACTCAATGAATCAAAATGTATTGCTTCGAAAATACGCAAGGTGAGAAAAGTGGATCGAAGCCGTCATCTATCGACCAATTAGCCGAATGTTTTTCGTAGTTCGCACTGCTACTGCATATAGTATGTCAAACGCCATCTAAACCAGCTTAAACCAAAGCCATATTCAAACGACAATACCAGCAACACCAACGACCATTCCACCCAATTTTGGTGTGGCCCGCACTCTCAAAATCAGTCCGCCAATGCTCAACCGCTAAACCAAGAAGAGGGTCAATCGCAAACTCCACAACAACCTGCTACTAGGATTGCCGACTCTTCCACAACTACATGTACTGCACAAACCAGCAAGATGTCAATAGGAAACCAACCCAACGCCATCCGGGTTTATCGATTCGAAAAAGTACTCGAGTGTTCAGAGATGTAAACAGTGATTTGTGAAAGCGTGAACCAACTTTAAACACGTAAACCGTTTTTAAATTTTACGGAGGAAATATGTTATATATGTACACTTCATTTAATGACACTCTTAAAATTGTTAACCTCTCACTCTCGGTAATAGATATGCTCTTCGTGGAGATTAAGGTAAAACGCTTTGGTCAGCCACCTTTCTTTGTGCAATCTGGTTGTTGTTTGCATACTTTGTACTAAAATTGACATTGTAAAGCTTAAGGAATATGTGCAATGCTTGAGAGATCCGCAGGCTCTCCTATACTGAGAACTTGTTGGCAAAATTCGGGTATGATTCGGTTACCTTGGACTAATAAATATCACGTTTATGGGTATAAGCCAAAATTAAACAACGAGAGATTTTGGACCAGTTGAGAGGGGTATTGTTCGATTTCCATGCAATGCATAAAATGCAATATTGTATACAGGGTCGTAAATCAACATTATTTATTATTTAAGGTACGAATGAGCAATCACGCGTCAACTAAACATGCATTCGGCTGTTGATATCGATTTGGGTTGCACCAGTGCGTAGGATCTGTTTGTGTGTTGACACGATCACATGCATGTCCATGTAGCTGCTTATCAGAGTTGCAGGTTTCTATAGTCAGTGGGAAACTGAAAGCGTTGACACTAACATATAGCATGATTTGCTTACTAGCGCTACAAAGTAATACCAATCGATTGCTAAGCGAGATAAGTGCTTAACATTCGTAGTGGTATAAATTAAATCAAACGCATACACTCATAATCCCGCATACCATTTCCCACACTCAATAATTTCCTACTTACGCAACTTTGATAAAACACCCACAAGCAACAAGATATATAAAACGACGTTTAAAGAGCTTTTATAATTCTCAATGCTACAAAAATATTTATTTCTGACAAAAATGTTCGACATAATACCTAGTCATAAATACCGATACAATGAAAAACTTATGCCATATTACCGTGTAATATCGCACGGTAACGGTTACCATTGACGGTAACATTCTGATTTGCCTCATTTTTGAAGAAATATGGATTAATGATTCCACCAGCCCGTAAACCACCCTATATAGTTGTTTTTAATAGATGAAATGGTAGCTCTTGGTACTCTTCGGGTTGCTCATCACGAAAAACATTTCTTACGAAACGGTGATTTTCGTAATACACCTGAACAATTTGGAGACGCTGTTGTGGTGAGTTTTTCCATGATGACTTGCCAAACGATACTGAAAAAAGATGACAAAGCAGTTTCATAGGAGTCACGCGTGATCTGTCAAAAAAAGCTAATTGTATTTTTATTTAAACAGCATCTTTGTATTTGTTTTTATTTTTTTCGTACAATCAGTTGCATATGCTGCAGAAAATGCTTCAAACACAATAGTTTTTAAATAAATTGAAATGATCAAAACAATTTTTTTATACTATAGCATATTGTTCATACAGAGATTTCCTAACTGTATAGTACTCATCAGATAAGCAACCTTCTAAAGTTATTTTTCCAGCGTCAATTCTTCTTAATGCTAAGGAGCTATTGTTACACCAAAGAACACCCCCGGAAAATTCAGAATTTATATTGTTTCGCATGAGAAACTGCTTAAAATCTGATAGTCTAAGTTCATTAATAAAAACAGTTTTATGAATTGGTATTTCATCTTCATCAAATGGCCAAAGATTCAGAAATCCTTTTTTGTAGTTTGTAATATCTCCCGAGTAACTAGTCGGTGAATAATTTTTCAATTGTTTATTTCGAATTCCTATTTTAGCATCTATCCAAGCAATTTCTGCAGCGTTACACTTCTGAAATTGAACCTGAGACACTAGTCCTTCAGTTAGACGAATTTGGTATATATGCCTCTCGGAAGTTACGTCAATTACCTAGAAAGAAAAAAAAATATATATATATATGTAGTATTTTTTTCTTCACTTTCAATATTTTAATTCAATCCAATAAAAATATAGGTAAATATAGGTAAATTTATAGGTAAATAAAACCTATTGCCTGTCTACTAGGGCGAGAATTACGACCGAAAATTTGAGTTAACGCTCTTAAAATTGCAATCACCGACTCCGAATATCTGTAGAAATTTTTTATAATTTGCAGACGTTACTCGTTAGTGTACTTCACCATGATGAAAATGTTGAGTTTACTGAATAAATTGACAGTGACAGTTTGATGATTAGTGAATATTGGAAAACCCTATACAAATATTGTAAAAATTTATGTATGTTAATTCTTTCGCAACGTATTAACTTCTCTGGTCACATCCGCTTTTTGTGCATTAAGATATTTTTCTCTATATTTTACCATCTTGGGACTCTTTGGTTCGGTCGCAGTGTGTGTGACGCACACAGATGCATTTTCACAAATACATGTAAGTTATTGACGAAAATCGATTGACCGTTTAAGGGCCGTTTTAAGATATTTTAACTTCTAATTGTGAATAGCGTTATCCATTATCCATTATTATTGTATATTATATGATTCTTTTAGAAGCGCTTTTTGAAGTGAAGATTTCATGAGAGATCATACGCTGTTTTTCTATTGTTTAACACTTCATCATGAAAAGACTTAGCCCGGCATAGCGTCTACAAATGTTTCAATTGTTATACGAAAATCAGCGTTTTACGTGGAATGTGTTTCGAGCGTGTGGGGCAACCCGAAGAGGTTTAGGAGTTACCATTACATCCAAACAAAACAACGACTTGGTGTGATTTATGGGCTGGTGGAATCATCGATACATATTCTTCAAAACTGAGGCCGGCCGGAATGTAACTGTTGTGAATGGCGCCCCCGTTATCGCAAACTTTTTGCTGTCTGAAATTGAGCTCTGTGGACTCAACGACATTTAGTTCCACAACACGTTGCCACTTGGCACACAACCTGTGCAACTATGGTTTTATTGCGAGAGCGATTCGATGAAGAGTTAATTTCACGCTTTAGGCCGGACTATTAGCCGGCTAGATCTAGACTTTTACCCCTAGACTTTTTCCTTTGGAGCTACGAAAAGTCCAAAATATACATGGCTACGATTCAGCAATTCGAGGCCAACATTACTCGAGTCATTGGTCGAACACCACTTATAATGTTAGAATGCGCCACCGAAAATTTGAACTTCAAAATACCGTAGTTACGGCTAACATTTGAAAGAAATAATCTTCGAAGAATAAATGTCTAATAACAAAAGTTACCCAATTTTGAATTTGAATTGAATTTTTTGATTTTTGGAAAAGGTAGCTATAAGATAATCACCGTTTATTAAAGCAATCATGGGTCGACAAATATTGCAGTTGATCCTCTTCAAACTCAAATCCGAGTTGAACAAAAAAAACCTCAGCGCCAATGAAGGAAAAAGCGATTTAATCCTCCCACTTCAGGACGCTTTGCACAGCGAGAGACAATATCCAGACACATTTCCCCTTGACGTTGTGAAGAGCACATGAGTACCATCAATGGCATGGAAGCGATGATGCAACCCCTCTTGTAGAAAATAAAGAACAGCCTCGAAGAAAAATTGGACAAACATAAGAAATGTTTGGACGAACAGAAAAACAGCCCCGAATAAAAACTGGACAAATAAAAGAAAAATATTTACGAACAAAAGTACAGTCCGAAAAAAAGTAATTACTAGAAAAAAAAATCTAGATCAACAGAAGAAAAGTTCGGAGCAGCAGGAAAAAAAAGCTCGAAATAATGTGAAAGTGGAAACTGCGAGAACTTCGCGGGGCAGAAGTTGATCTTCTTTTGTCACACAAAATGCAGCAATGAGAGTCTTCTGGCAGAAGTTGTCAGCGGTAAGGAAAAATAAATGGCAAGAATAGACACCGGTGCCCCGCCTCAATAACCAGGAGGGATCTCGTGCAAAAATCCTGGTTGCATAACACTAGCAGGTACATCTTGAGAACAGCTACCAGAGACTGATAAGATGTACGTTAAAGTTCACATAAAAATCCATTTGGCCTTGTCTCACGTTTTCATATTGGGGAAATAAGTTGTGGAAAGGGATGAAACGAAAAAAAGAAAAGTCAGTTCTCGTGTGCCGTATGCAAGAACTCGTCACACACCGCAAACTACTGAGATTGTAATAAGTTTCAATACATTAAAGGCAAATAAAGACTTGGGAATATTAAGGCAATAGCAAAAATAGTTGGCAAAAATGTAAGAGAGTGGACCGCTAGAAGGGAGCTGCGGAAAATCGGGCTATTGTCAGCCGTAAAAAAAGAAATGACCAGCGTTATCAAAAAACAAAAAAAAAAATTAAGGTTTGTAAACAACATAAGAACTGGATTGTAGAAGTTTTAAAGCGAATCATTTGGACCGATGGAAAAGGGTACTACTAAAATCTATTAACTTTTGTTTCCAATTCCAGTTCTTTACAGACCTAATAGTATTTAATACCTCATTTTCTTGGTATTAAAATATCTGAAAACCTCTGAAAATGTTATTCGAATCGGCCATAAGAAATGTGTTTTATTTACAAAATAAAACGAAATCTCAGATTACGATCCAATTTTGCTTGCCACTGTATATTGCGCAAATCGCCATCATTAGCTTCACTTTATTTGCCCTCTTTTTACAATGTTTATTGCCTTTATCAGTATTTTTATTTACACACTCGCGGAGTCGTGAACATGTCACATACATTCTTTTTTGGCCACTTCAATATCAACGTAATGCTTAGCTTTTAAAATCCTAGAGTATGTTTTGGAGTCACTATTACCGATGTAGTTTTTATTACGAACGGCAAATGTACTGATTGAAAGCTCGAACATTTTAATAATTGCATCGACTTCCATTTTTCCTGTAGGGCCATTATGATTTGCAGAACAGTAATCTTTGTGATCGCTAGCCAATCGTTGTGCTTTTCAGTATTCTTTTTCTTTTTTCAAAGTTCGCATTGTTTGCAGAACAAACTTTTTGTAACAATATCGATAATTTTTACTGTATAATATTCAATCAATGATATTACTCCGTATAAAAATGTGTATCCTCGCTGTGTCCAGGTTCCATCGCCAGATACTGTTAACTCTTCACAACATTCATTACCTTGGTTTTTACCAGTCGCATATTTTTCTTCAGCACAAGCTTTTTCGAAAAGTTTATTGGTGGCTACTTTCACACAAGGTAAATATTTTTAATAATCAAGTCATAAGTATTTTGTGTCAAGCAAGCTGGCATGTCCACCAATCCACAGAATTTAGTAGCACCTTTCAGTCCTATTCCAAGAATTCTCATAACAAATATTAATCGTCTGTTAATCTCATAAAAATGTTTGACAAAAGAACTGGAGGTTACGGCACGAGCGTCACACTTATCACACAGCAAAACGACTTTAAAACCAAGACTTCGTTGTGAATGTTCAATAATCTAAAAGAGTAGCGAAGATGAACATAATCGAACAGTATACGTAATAACTACACGAAACAATAATTTATTTATTCGAACGAATTCTAACTGCGTATAACCCCTTAATTTTCATCTATATCTGATTTGTATTTGCCTATAGTTTTTCCTTTGGTGGTTTAGTCGTGGATTGCGATGTCTGGTCAAAAAAGTATCTGAAATTATAATTGGGAAATTAGGACTCCTGAAATGAAATTGAAACTCCTGTTGTAGCGATTTTACGTTTTCCTTACGACTAAAATGGTATTCTAGTCTACAAAATTGAAAAATTTGATTTTTTTTTTATATTTCCAAAGTTTAGACATTGAAGGATATGCCCTTAAAAGGATTTTTAAAGTATTCAATAATTTTATTAGTAACAACCATTTTTGTAACGCGGCGTCACTTAACTTTAAACGCGTCTCAAAACTTTAAACGTATCTCAAAACTTTAAACGCGTTTTTCTCGAAACAACTTTTTCCGAGTTGGCGATTTATTTAAAATGTGGTGTGAATGTTCTTTCAACATTCCTCTATCGCATGCTCAGATCAATATTTTTGATTTTACTATTTTTAAGAAATTCGGAATTGTTATTGTAAAAAAAAAAAAAAACTTTAAAACAAACTTTGTAAAATGGAATACATGAAAAGACAAATTACTAGACGCTACCTGGTGGATTGCCTTAGTCGAAAGGTAGACGAACACACATGCGTAGCCTTTAGTATGATAGCAGTTCCGATAATGATAATGAATCAGCCAGCAAAACCGATTTCAGTGACGGTAAGAAGGGGAAAAAAGACATCGTTCCGACGGAAGAGCAGACGAGCTGTTAGCGGAATTACTTCCTGTGGATCACACAAGTTTTACACTTTGAATGGAGGTGCTGATTAGATTTTTTTCATTTTGTAATCCAGTATACCACTCGAAGCATAAAAGCATTACCGCTAACGGGTATAAAATTTATGAGCAGATATAAAAAATTAAACATGTACAGAAATGTCATTGGGTTACATTCGTTTAAAGAAAGTAGCGCTTTGGAGAACAAAAATTGGCTCCCAAATCTGATTGAAATCTACGTATGGATTGTGCTTTTTGAAGACAAAAGTCTAACTTCAAATAAATCTCGAGTAACCGTTGATAAAGTCGAATTAATCTCGTCTTTATTGTTATTCATCTCATGTTGGGATACGACATATATGCACAAAGTAAGGTAACTTTATGTTTTTATCAAAAAAAATATCGTATTTATTTATTCATCAATATTAATGTTGTCCCCTTCAAAGTCCCTTCAGATATAATATACTTGTACCAACGCTTTTTTCCAATCCTCGAAGCACCTATTATATAAGCTCTTTTTGGTATAGCCTTGAGCTGTTCCAGCAATGACGTTTTTATTTCTTCAATCGTTGCAACTCTCCTTATTTTCATAGGTCTCTTCAGTTTTGGAAACATGTATAGGAACAGGGAACAGTTATGACCCTTTTGAGCAAGTCAGCTTCCTCATTGAAGTCATTCAAGAGCTCCTGAACGTTGCTCATGCGACGGTTCCTGTGATCAAAATTTCGGGACAAACTTCGCTGACACACGTCTTATGCCCAAAACATCCGAAAAATTTGCATGACACTAGCCGACCAATATGCCAACATCCTCAGCAACTTCTCTTATGGTAATTTAACAATTTTCCAAAAAAAAACAAAAAATCACAGCTTCAAAGCAATCATCTTTTGTTGATGTGCTGGGGCGTTCAGAGCGAGATTCGTCTTTGGCATCTCCTCGGCCATCTTGGAAGATCTTGTACCACTTGTAAAAGTTTTTCTTTTTTTACTTAGAGCAGACTCAACATATGCCGCTATCAACATTTCAAGTGTTTTAAAACACTTGATTTCATTTTTTACACAAAATTTGATACAAATTCTTTGCTCCATTTTTATAATAACTTAAATTCGCCGAGCACACCAAAACATGTCTAACCTTTCTATTTGTCAAACACAAACTAAGTATGCCATTTCCTTGAAACTGTGAACATGTGTTCGAGACATTTGTGCCAACACAGCAGAAATAAAATCGATAGTCGAAATTTACGAGTATGTTGCCCACAAAATTTAAAACGTCACCTTACTTTTTGAACACATCTCGTAAACACTGCATCTTCCCGAGGCGGTGTACTCGGAAGAATATGTGTAGGAGGTTCTCGGGGTCATGATGGACGTTTCACATAACCGCAAGAGGCCGAAACGGCCTTTTTGGATCAAGCTTCTTAATGGGAGTATTGAACGTGGAAGACCAGTGGCAATCAAACAAGCCCTGGTTCGATGACGAAGGCAGAGCGGCCCTGCTCTACAAGCTCTACAACTAAAAAAGAACAACTAAAGAAGAACATAGGCTCCTCAGAAAAAAGAAGGAGCACAAGAAGCGCTCAATTGAAGCATTAGAGGTGCTGCCAGAAAAATGAAGTTTCACAAAAAACTTAAACGAACATGCCAAATCTGAAAATCTCGAATAGAACGAAGAAGTAAACTTTATAGCAGAACCACAACCGGTGCTGAAAATCTTGAGAGATTATCTATGCAGGTGAAGTCAGGACAGGAATTTCTAACTTTAAGTCCTAATAAAGCTGCTGGACCCGATGACTTAACTCCTGAATTGTTTAAAGCATACATAAACTTATTTCTTAAATCTCCGTTGACTAAAGTAGTTCTGACGAATGGAACATCAGCATTGCTTGTCAGATGCTGAAGAAGGTAGATCTTCTGAACTGACACCGTGTCTGCCGTACTATATAAACGCCTAAGATCCTTTGTCAACATCTATACGTGGTTCCAAATAGATATATACCAGCTATTCATCGATTTCAGAGCCGCATATGACAGCATACAAGGTCTGTTTCAAAGTAAAAAGGTCTTTTTCAAGATAGGTAATTCTTGTGAGTACATCTATTGACAATTTTATACTTTCCAAGCATAGGTAGATCTTTCACTGATAAATTGTCAAAATTTCATGACACTTGGCCGAATAGAAGCGGAGTTATTGCGTCTGAGGTGACAGTAGTATCGAGCGAAAATTACTCAGAATTCAACATTCGAAGGTTACCATCAAAGAGATTAAAAGCAACAAAAACTTTCTCTATTACATTGTGACTGGTAATAAAACGTGGTGTTTTCAATATGATCAATTCAAAAAAATCGCTGTATTAAGTCGGAAGGGGACTTTTTAAAATACAAATATTTTTGGTTTTGGCAAAATACTTTTTATTGTTCTTATTTTTAAAAAGTTTTGTTTATTTTGTAACTTACACCTTGTATATAAATTTCACCTCAAGTGAATAGATACGACTCTACGAAAGTTTGTGTACCATTGTTTTCAAATAATATGCATGTATTTAATATTTCATGCTGGCAACTATACGTCTTTGATGTTGGGAAAAGAAATTAGAAAGAATAACTTTCGATTTAAAAGTGGCTTCTTTTACAGTTTCAGACGTTTAAATGAGTCCTGAGAAGTCAGAAGAATTAGAAGCACATCCTAAAATTGTTTTTCTATCGGCCGCTTTTGTGGCCATTTTCTTACCTCCTTTTATGTTTTTTCCCGTACAATTTTTTGTTTCTCAAGTAGAAATAAACAACATTAAAAGTTTGATCAATTTCTTTAGCTACAGAACGCCCGGTTAGTCTTTGCTTCTGAAGTAAGTCAATTTGTGCCTTTTAAATATTGTTAAGTATTTCGCTTTAGTCATGTTTATCCAAATTTTAATTTAACTATCATTTTATTTTAAATACCATTTTCACTTAGAACACTTAACAATTTCTTAAATGTGTATATCTTCGCAGAATACAAGTAAAGAATGAACATAATGGGTGGTGTGATAAAAATTGAGGGTGAGTGTTCCCTCAGCGCTTTGGATTGAACACTCCTTTTGGTGTGAATAAAAATAATGTTCGTTAAGTTTAACGAAAACCCTCCATCAAACTTTTTGACAGTTGCGCGTATCTGAGTGTTCCCTCCATTTTGGTGAGAATAAAGATGAATAGCATTGAGTAAACCCTTGAAGCAGTTGAGTGTGCATTGGAGGACACTTTTATAATTAAAAACGTTAAAAAAAGTTTTATAAAATTTGAAAAATGGAGAATAATATTTCGGAAGAGGAATACTTCGATGTATTAGGTGCGAAACCCTCAAAAAAAAGGAAATCTGGAATGGAGAATGAGGATTTCATAAATTGTTTACAATTTTATCCGTGCTTGTTGGACAAAAACCAAACTCCAGTCATGAAAATTAGAAAGCAAGATGCATTGGAAGCTATGGAGGAGCAAATTAAAAAAATCCATGGCATTGATTTGAACATCTCATAAATTTGAAAAAAAAATTTAAAATATGAAGGCCTGCGTCAAATGAAAAGGAGATACGGAAAGGACGGGCAATCTTTCCATCAATTTAAAAGACCACGAAAAACAGCTACTGGATTTGATGGACTTTAAACACAATCCAGTTTTAAATAAAATACCAGGTATATATACATTTACATTGACAATTATTATGGTTAAATACAATTTTATATACTACAAAACACACAAATTTATTACAGGTGCAAACCAATGCGGTGTGCTGAGTACCAGCAAAAACCCCGATGAAGATCTGGAGTATCCTGATGAAGAGCATCTAGCATTTCAGGAGGAAGAACTACCGGCATCATCAAGGACCATTCCACAATTCCGGCAAGTTTCAAAGCCTAAAAAAAGTCAAAATATTTCGATCATTGACCTTCAGAAGGAAGTATTCCTAAAGCAAAAGGAGAAACTTCTTTTAGAAATAGAATAATAAAGAAAAAACTAAACAACTAAATAATAGAAATAAGAAATAAGTAATAACAACTTTTTTAACATAAAGAAACCTTGAATTATTGTTATTTCACTTCTACTCGATACTCCCCGCTTGTAGATAGTGTTCTTCTTCTCTTCTAAAGGTTCAGGTACACGTGCTTTCTGTGACGGTAAGATATCACTTTCTGGAAAGTCTTCGTCGTTGAGATCAAAATTTCCCTGAAATTATTCAGAAAATTAAAATTAAAAGTTTATTCATATAAATCTATATTCTCCCCTTTAAAGTGATCCCCATCGACTGCAATACACTTATCATGCCAGTGCTTGATCCAATTCTCGAAACATTTTTTATATTACTTCCTCTCGGCTGCTGAAACGCGTTCCCCGTAATGCTTTTAAACTCGATTAAACAGAAAAAGTCACAGGGAGCCAAATCAGGTGAATTCGATGGCTGTTGGATGGTTTGATGGCACTGTGCGACGGTGCGTTATCATGGTGCAAAATCCACGTGTTTTCTGCACACATTTTTTGTCTCTTTCGGCGAATTGCTTCACGCAAACGTCTCCTAACGCGCAAATAATAATACTCTTTATTAACTGTTAACTGCGGCTTTCTGGCAAAAATGCATGATGCACTACACCATTGTAAACGATGAAAACCGTGAGCATTGTCTTCTTTTTTGACTGAAAACGACGTAGATTTTTTGGTCTCGGCTCATTTGGTGAACGCCATTCACTTACCTGATGTCTGGATTGCATGTCGTACTCATAAACATACGTCTCGTCTCCAGTAATGATCCTTTTGATGAATGTGGGATTGAATGCAGCCTCGCAAATCATCCCTTTTGCGACGTCAACACGGTCTCTTTTTGCATGAAATTGAGGTCTTTTGGCACCACCTTTGCTGCTACACGTACGGAAACCTAAATCTTTAACCAAAATGTCTTAGACCGATCCATAGGCAATGTTCAAGTCCTCTTATTGACAAACATTTCTTTTACGTGATTAATGTTTTCGTCGGTTTTTTTTTTTTTTTTTTTTTTTTTTTTTTTTTTTTTTTTTAATATAATCCCACGCACGCACTAAGGGGATATGAATACCCTTTTACTGGCTTTTCTCCAGGGCATGGGCGGGTGGTGTATTAGGTTTCGATATTTTTCCCAGAGGTGGTTGTCAAACTGAACGGGACGAGCCAGTGCATCCTCAACCAGTGGGTCTTAGTACGTGCTAGTTGTTAGTTCATTACATTTAGCCCAGCCAGCAACCACTCCAACATCATTGTTATGACTTCATGTCAGAGAGATTTTCATATAACTACATACAAATTCTATGAAAAGCCTTTTTTCAGAATTGCCTCGCACGGGATTCGAACCCGCGACCCTCTGCTTAAGGAGTCTATGCATATACCACTACACCACGACGGTCGATGGTCTGCCACTGAGTTCATCATCTTCGATTGACTCACGACCACTTTTGAACCAGTCGTGCTCATTAAATCCGTTTTTTTACGCAAAATTTAATACAAGTACTTTGCTGCAAATTTAAATCCACTTCTAAAATTGTAAAAAATCGCCAACACACAGAGATGTACTCTTGGCTACGTAACTTTTGCAAATGTCAAGCTATGATGCCGAGAAATATCAACAGATGTACCAACTTAATAAAAATAACAGAATTCAAAAGATAAATAATTTCAGGCACTCTTTCTGTTGCTAGTCTAACTTGGCAAGCCAATAAACGAAATCTTCGTTTTACTTGTCCAAACATGCGTTCTTTCCCGGGTGTGTAACTTGTTCTATATTTTTTTCTTTGGCATCTGTGGCTGGATTCCCGAAGCGTGTCATAATCCATGGTGTTAAACTTTAACCTTCATCTGGAAGAATAATAGCTGCTGCCGGGTTATCATTTATAATATTAAAAACAGCTGAATTTCACCAAATTCTTGAATCATGCACAAATCCTGGCCATTGGACATCAACACTTGTGAAACATTCCTTGGCTTGTACATTCAGTGAAAAAACAACCCTTGCGATTCAAATACTCATCGGCATGTAAATGAGACTTTAAGATCTGAATATGAGTACAATCCAGAGCTCAAATTGTACTGGGAAAAGAATACTTGGCTTGCCATTCTTGCTTACCTTTTCTCAATTCTGCGGTCGTTGAGGGAAATTTCATCCATACATTTGCTTTTGCACATATAGCACAACACACTTGCCAAACTGTTTTCAATACAGTGGATCTATAAATCTCAATTTCCTCACCAACTCCAACTTGGAATCCCGGGTCACCAATGTATCGAAGGAATATTTTTATTTTCTCAATTCTTCGTATGGCACCACCACGTGTTTCTTCAGAAATATCGGGAAGAAACTGATTACTTAACCATATTACGAAACTCGAATCTATACAGGTTCTTTAAATTATCACCTGTGTCCCCGAAACGTTGTAAATTATATATCTTTGTTTTTCGCGTTTGTTTGTTTAAAAACATTTCTGAAAATTAATATTCCCTTTGTTCATTATCTTTAAAAAAAACTTTGACAAATAAATTTGAAATCTTTTCAAACTTCAACTTGAGAGGAAGAACCTACTTTGAAGAAATTTTTTATTCACTCCAAATTGAGTGTTTCCTTCAACGAAAGCACTTTACTCGTGAAAGTTAACTCGGAGTGTTCCCTCAATTTTTATTCACATCACCCAATGACCATGTACTTATTCAGTTGACGCAAAAAAAACAAATACTTTTTCCATATGGGATAGCTTGCAAGAGCGCCAGCTTCTGAACTTCTGAACATCATAGACAAACAGTTACCAGCATGAAATATTTAATTCACGTGCATTATTTGAAAATAATGAAACACAAATTTTTTAAAAATGTTGTACCTATTCAGTTGAAGCGGAGTATAAGTGCTGGATGACTTGAGGAACTTAGAAATAAACCTGCGTATGAACAAACCGGTACACCTGGTATACAAAGTAACCAAAGAAGCAAGGAGAAGAAAACTTATATATATTATATATAGTACTTAACTAAAAAAAGGAAACTCGAATACCTAGGACACGTTTTACTTAACAGAAAGTACAAATTTATCCAAGAAAAAGAACATATTATTTCACGCTCAAAGGACCAAATGTTAAACCGTACTCGTATAATTATTGGAAAGAACTATGTAATTTCTTCGAATGTTTTGAAATAAGTAAAATTAATTTGTGTGTTTGATACGTATTTTATATGTTTGTTTAAGTATTAAGTGTTTCAGTTTGCTTATGTTACTATACTCATTGCTAAACATTGGGTCTAGTGTTAACATTATTCATAGTTTTATTTGTTTTTTGAAAATAGTTAATATTACTATTTCCAATATGTTATGAATGATTTATTTTAAATTATCATACATTTCACTTCATTCTAATAATGGGTGATTTTTTAAGCGTTTGATTTTTTTGTAATTGTTAAAAAAACAAAAGACAGTAAAATTGCAAAAGTGTATAAAATTTTATTTTTTTTGCTTGCCATTTACTTTTTAAAGATTATTTCATGTAAATGTTGACCATGACTAAGTTTTAAGTGGTCCACACGGAGAGACCAATTTTAAACCACTTTTTCGACCATATTGGCTGGTATCTGGCTAATAACACGAGTAATGTTGTTTTCTAATGCTGAAAATATAAATAAAATAAAAAATAGTCTTAAGGTGTCAAATTGCACGATCTAGCCGGCCAGTTTACCAATCCAAAACGAGAGATAAATTAATTACCGAACTCATTTCTCAATTGCTCTATCGATTCGCGTGCTGTCTGATATGTTGCCCCATCTTGCTGGAACCACTGAAACTTGCTGTGAGTGGCCGTCGCTCAAGTGGTAGTGGACTGGCTTCCAAATCCAGCCTCGTCCGAGAGACATTCGTAAAATGAGTAGTTGACTAGAAATCAACAAGTCAGTAATAATTTAGACTCCCCATTAAATGTTGGATGTCACCCATGGAGCGAAATAACTACAGAGTCCAAACACCTTTCCTTCTCTCTATATAACCCATTTTCAAAAAAAAACTGAACACATGCTGAGGCATTATATGTGTATTATATTTTGGTGGGGCGAAAGCCCCCATTTATTCGGCTTAATACAAGCTATAACTTAAAATTAAACTTAAACTAAAACTTAAAACTAAGGTTGGTTATTGTGGTGAAGGAGAACCGATTTGAGGTAGGAAGTGGTGCGGTGGAAGTCAAAGACGCTAAGGTTTGAATTAATTTTTCGTAGCATGCGGGAGATTGGTTCGTTCGCGCCATAGGTGGTGTGGTGGGTTGGGAGATAGATGAGACGAGGGGTACGTAGATTACGAGGGTTAGTGTTGAGGAAAATAGAATTGTGAAGGGACGTGCATTCAACCTGACCTGAAAGAAGTCGATGAAAGAAGAGAAAGTCGGCTGCATCTCTGCGTTCCTTAAGGGTGTTTAGGTTAATAAGGTTGAGACGGTTTTGATAGGGGGGCAGAGTAAAAGAATCATCCCAGGGCAAACCTCGAAGAGCGAATCGAAGAAAACGGCGCTGGATGCTTTCGATTCTCGAGATATGAACGCGATGATATGGGGACCATACTTAACTGGCGTACTCTAGGAGGGGACGAACAAAGGTAAAATAGAGGAACCTGGTCACGTATGGGTTGGTGAATTCTTTGGACCATCGTTTTACAAAACCTAGTGCAGAGTTGGCTTTAAGGATTATCCCATCCATATGCAAACGGAAGTTGAGTTCCCTATCACACAAAATGCCGAGGTCGCGAAGAGATTCAACGGATGAGATAGGTTGGTTGTGGAGAAGGTAGAATCGGGGAGGAGATTTGAGCCGTTTATGTGAAAAGGTGATATTAAGTTCCAAACAATTTTTGAGGCACCAGATCGAAAAACTATCAAGGTCTTGTTGAAGAAGGAAGGAGTCATGGGGAGAGGAAATGGTTTTGAAAAAATTGGTATCGTCGGCGTAAAGGGAGACGGACGAGTATTTGATGATTCTATCGAGATCATTTGAAGTTAATATAAAGAGAAGGGGGCCGAGATGGCTACCTTGAGGAACTCCAAAGGTGGCCAAAAATGGAGCGGAGTGGGCTGACCTAAAACGAACACTGTAAAAGGCTTTGCTAAAATCGGTTGCAACTACATCGACTTGGATACGAAGCCATGTTGTCTAGGGGAAATAAGTGATTTGCATTGGAAACTTAGAGCTTCATACAAAATACTTTCGAGGAGTTTGGGTATATGGGAGAGTTTAGCGATTGGACGATAGTTTGTTATTTCGTTCTTTGATCCCTTTTTGTGGATCGGGGTTATAAAGGAGGTTTTCCAAACCTGAGGAAATTCTCCTTGTGAAAGGGATAGACGGAAGAGATCAGAAAGGGCAAGGGAAAGAGACGAAGAACATTTTTTAAGAAATATGGCAGGGAGGCCATCTGGACCGGTTGTAAATTCGTCATTGAGTTGGTGTAATTTATATTCTATATAGGAGGGGTCCAAGATGTGAGAGAGAAGTGGGCCGTTAGAGAAGTTCAGTAGGTAACGATTTATCTGGTACAAAGGAGTCGTTGGTGAAGGATTTTTTAAAGAAGCTGGCAAATAGGTTGGCAATGGTGAGTGGATCGGTTGATGGCTTGTTGTTGAAAGAGAGGGAAGGAGGGTAACCATCGGACTTTCTTTTGTAGTTAACAAATTGGTAAAAGGACTTAGGGTCATTTATAAGGTTGACTTGCGCATTGTTAAAGTAACGCTGGTAAAGGGAATCGTAAAGTTCGGTGAAATGAAGATAAGCACCAAGATAGTTGGAATAGTCGGACAAGGATCTGGTACGCAGGAAAACAGCCCATAAGTTGTTTCTCTTGTTTCGTAAGGAACGAAGCTTGCCATTATACCAGGGAGGACTAGTAGATGATGTTTTAAGGCGGGAAAACGGGACGTAAAGGCTGAAAGAATTAAATATTTCTTTATAAAAAATGGATAAGGCATCATTTACGCTTAGGTTGTGAAAGTTAAAGGGGGATCTGCTAAGATAGTCACTGATTTTGTGAAAGTTTGCTTTATGAAAGTCGTAGGATGAGAGAGTTGTGGGAGGAGTGGACTGGAAAGAAGAGTTATGAAAAAATTAAAGTAGAATGGGGGTTAGTAGTTGTCGATTGTAGAGAGAGATAGGGGACAAAGTGAGACTGAGGAGTTAATTGAATCTGTTGTGAAAATAAGGTTCAATTGCCTGCCCATATCGTTGGATACACCACTGACTTGGCATAGACTTGAGTCTGTTAAGCAATCTAAGAAGAGACATTCCTTACCTGAGTTGGCATTTGAAGCGATCAAGAACGATTGATCGTCTAATGGAATCCACTGTAGCTAAGGAAGATTAAAGTCGCCGAAAACAAAGATATCGTCAGTAGAGTCAGACAGGTCAATTAAATAGTTGAGCTGGTTGAGCTGGCAGGATGTAGCAACATAAAACGTAAAGGGACTTGAAGGGGAATGATATATTTATAGCGACAAAGTCGACTTTACAGGATGAAGAGATGCTAATGGAAGAGTTAAGGCTGTTGTGGATCGCCAGTAAGCCGCCTCGACAGGGGGAATCATCATGTGAGCGGGTAGGATCGTCGTCGCGAAAAACATTAAAAGTAGGAGGGAACAATTCCTGTTTTTTTATGTCGGGAATCAAATTGGTTTCAGTCAAGGCGTAAATATCAAAGGGAAGAGAATGCGATTGACGTAGGACAGCATTGGTTTTAGAGCGAAGACCTCTTACATTCTGGTAGTAAAATGTAAGAGGGATGTTGTGGGGTGGAGATGTATGGCGGGATGGTTTGAGTGCTGACGAGAAAGGCATGTTATTGACGAAAAAATTTATCGTGGTCAGCTCGACTTCGCTGTAGGTGTGAGACTCGTTTAGAGTGAACGTAGTGGCCGAATGCAGCAAGGTCGTCTGCTACTTTCTGATGGGACATGCTAAAAATCTCGTGGTACCTGACATAAAGGTGCCTAAAACTGATAGGGTCGGTAGAGAGACCTTCCTGCTGGATGGATACCATGACGCTGGTTTTGGTCTTCCCCTCGTAGCAGACCGAGTCCGATTTGTCGTGTAGATAGGCGAGAAAGAGACGAATGTTTTCATATATCTTTCTCTCTCTAAGCCTAGAGAGTGAATAGCGACTTTCTGTAGTTCCATTGGTTTGCTGGGTTAGTTTAACTGTGGAGGGAAAAAGAGGATCAAGAATAGGGGCAGTGGAGGAGGGAGATGGAGATTCGTGGTTAGATATGGAGTTGGGCGCCGGATGAGATGTTGGGTTTAGGGTATGGGAGTTAATAAAATTAGGGTACTTAGCTTCAGTTTGTAGGTCGAAGTTAGGAAATGAGTTGATTGCTAGGATCGGTGGCGTAGAAGATTGAGAAGGGATAATATGGATGGTTGGGGTTAAGTTGAAAAAGACGCATTGGCGCGGGGGCTTGGGTGGAACATTGGAAATTAGCGGATTAGAGGATTGTGTGTAAGGGCTTTGTGTCGGATAAGTGAGGAGGGGGGACTAAAAGTTGGATTTAAGGAGGTTTGCAAAATTTGTTTTGAGGAGTGCTTTTAATCCATCCAATTGATATTTGATTACTTCGCTCTCGTTGT
Organism: Volucella inanis; assembly: GCA_907269105.1. Lineage (NCBI taxonomy): Eukaryota > Metazoa > Arthropoda > Insecta > Diptera > Syrphidae > Volucella > Volucella inanis. The sequence goes on along the minus strand of OU026153.1, from coordinate 119,500,630 downwards.
CGTGATGAGATTGATTTTTGGACAGATTGTGGATCGCTGTCAGTTGCTTTTCTATCATTCTTCCTGTTGACTTGTAGGCTTCCACATTACTGTCAATGCAGTTTACTGAGTCTTCAATCTTCTCTATTCTGTCAATAATAGTTCTGCTAATATGATTTTCTCGGTTAGCATCGCATTGAAAGACTCGTTATTGCATTTAGTTGCCAGCATAACGTGAGCCAAGGTGATCTCTTTGCAGTCGCCGCAGTAAAAAATTGAAGAGACTGCAATACTCCTTGAGGTAGGTAATGGATCTCCGGGTAAGTCCGATGCATATGGCATGGAATGATTTTCCGCAGAGACCATTGCAATCTACTCATTCCGCGTTGGGGTCAACAATTGAGCACAAAACACTAGCACAGCACTTTTCCATTGTTTTTTTTTATTTTTATTTTTATTTTTTTTTTTATTTGGGCTACTTATTGACACAATTAATTTTTGTTAGGATTATTTATTTATTTTTTTTTTGTTGGGGGGAGGGGGGTACAAAACTGGCACAGGTGAAACTAGGTCGACGAACAAAGACGGGAAATATACTGAAAGTTACTGATTCGGCAGTTTACGGGGCTTTGAAGGAAAGCGGAAAAGTAACAGAATTCGGTATACAAGACAAAACACGTCCGCACAGGTTGACAGGTTGACAAATATCCACTTGAGTGTTAAGTTCAAAAAAAAAAAAACATGTCGATCAGGTTCAGCTCGTGCATTTTGGGCCAAAATTCGAAATTATTGAACGAAATAGCGGAAGCATTGACTGCAACGTTGTTTTCACGATCTTCTTGGAAAAAATACGGGCAAATGATTCCGTCGAAACATAAGCCGAACCAAACAGTGCATTTTTCTTGATGCATTGGCAGCTCTTGTATTGCCTGAGGTTGCTCATCGGAGCAAATAAGCCATGAATAAATGAATAAATACCCATGAATAAATTACTGTCCTCATTAACACTGGCTGACAAAGCAGCAATATTTTCCTCTGTACGGAGTACGTACTCTACACATTCGGGTAAGTGGCTTGATGTCCAATAGCGTGAAATTGGTGCGAAATTTGGTCACTATAGCTTGAACTGTTTGATTGGTAGGTCGAAAAACATTTTTCACAGAGCACGAATATTGAAGATAAAATTCAAAATAAATTCAATAATTTGTAAACATTGTTCGGGTGCAAGTCTTTCCATGATGAAAATGGCAATACTAACTGAGCATGTTTGACCTTGACACATTTCATACATCACGCGTGAGCTGAACACTAAAAAACCAAACAATCAGCAAAAAAATAACCCTTTACATATCAATTTTATGTTACATACCCATCAAATAAACAAATCAGCTACATTACTCGCATAGACGAGGTCAATGTTGATGCCGGTTCCTGCTGCAGCGATTAAAACAAATCAACTGTGAAACCCAGGGTCATAATATCTGCTTTCAATTTCAATAATTTTCAAAAATTGAAAACACTGTCGCCGCCAGACCACCAACAGAAAAAGCTCAATAAAGTAAAAAGAGCAATTTAAGCTCGGGCTCTCTAGTCGAAATTAAATTACGATCCCGAGGAGTCGGTTAAATTTGGGTTTATTTATTTGCATTCGTGAAAGACAGTTGGAATTTTTATTAATTTAATGAACTCCGCAAGGATTTTGCTAGTTTCTACGCGAAACTCTTTGTGTGCATACTCTTATTGCTCTGTTTACAGACCAAATGTTTTGCTTCCAATACAGACTTACAGATGCTTTGCAATTTTTTTGTTATTTAATAGCTGGAGGCATACATTCGACGAATTATGCCTGTCAATAAACTGGCCTTACAAAAATTTTAGTCTCGACAGCTGTCTACTTTTGTGTCAATAAATGGGTAGCAGGATGTGGTCTGTTGAGCGTGCAAATGTATCCACATAAGTGGTATCATTCGCTAATTGTTCATTTGTACCTATTTAATTTTTCGTTTGACTGTTAGACTGCAAGTAAAACGAGTTCGAATAGAATGCAATATCTTTAGGGACGGTTATTTCGGTAGCGGGATAGCAATGTTTACTATCATACGTGCGTATACAGTTTGTAGCATGTTGTTTGTGAACGTCAGTTGTATTTGTGTATCACACAATACGAGATCCAGATAAAAACCGTACACACCAGTTTGCTGGCCCCACCAATTCCAATATAGACTTCCTATAGTATTTAGTGTATTCTTCACTGTATTCATTATAAAAAAAAAATACTTTTTCCGATTCTCGCTCGAATTTTGAAAGATGGATTAAACCATCCAAATTCATCTAATTGGTGATACATACTCATCAAGGTTGCAGAATAATGCGGCGTATAGTGTCAGCGAACACCTTTTACCATGTTATTACTCCTTATTATTAACACTTTTAGTTCTTTTGGTAAATCGTTATCCAATTCTTTAGGAACATTTTTAGTTTTTTTTTTGGACATTTAGTCCACCACATTACAGAACGATAAGTGATGATAACTAACACTAGATGGGTTTCTTGTAGACGACTAAAAGTCCATCAACCAAGTATAGGCGACAAAGCTTTTTTTCTTCATAATACCGCGCGCGCACCAAGGGGATGTGAATACCCTTTTACTGGCTTTTTCTCCAGGGCGCGGGCGAGTGGTTTAGTAGTTTGAAACTCAGGTGCATTAGGTTTCGATATTTTTCCCAGAGGTGGTTGTCAAACTGGACGGGACGAGCTAGTACATCCTCAACCAGTGGGTCTTTAGTACGTGCTAGTTGTTAGTTCGTTACATTTAGCCCAGCTAGCAACCAATCCAACATTAGTGTTATGTCTTCATATTAGAGTTGACGCCGACGGGATTTTCATATAACTACATACAAATAATAAATACATACACGACCCTCTGCTTGAGGAGTCTATGCACCACAGCCACCCCCTTGGAATTAAAATGACTGTGTTAATTTCCCCTCTTCATATAGTTTATATTAACCTTAGCCAAATATGTGTACCATATATATACACATTAAATATACGGATGTATAATTTTCACAATCTTTAGGTTTGGTGTTAAACTTCCGCCGATGATAAAATAATTCTCCTAAAATTTCAGCTTTGGGGATAGAAAAAGTTTCTTGACCTCTTAAATAAATAAAATGGATTCAGTAACTACACTCCTTTAAAACCCATTCTTTTTTTATAAGGATCGCAAAACCACTTCCTTATTTGTACTCTTAGTACATATATATCGAACTTACGATAACTTGTGTCAAAAGCACTAACTTGAAATTTGCGATCCGGAATATCGCTTCGGCGTTGAGTTGACAGATAAAGTATTGTTTCCACAGAAATGAACTCTTCTTATTTATATTAAAATTTAATTATCAAAAATTACTTCACAAACAATACTTAATAAATTACAGAAAAAACAACAATTACATACTTCAAATTACTAGAAGTAATTGTTTAGCTATATTACGAAAATCAGCGTTCTGTGAGAAATGTTTTTCGTGCGAATTGAGGAACTTAATAATCGACCTACTAAAACCACTATTGCCACTACCATTCCAAATTTAAGTCCCAGTTTACATTAGTGGATGATACTCGACCAATTAAACCATAACCAGCACGTAGAGAAGAGACTATAGTAGCTGTAGCTGAGAATGTACGCGAAGAGCGTGACGAATCGATTCATCGTCGTTCTCAGCAGCTTGGCTTGGCGTATTCGACAACTTGGCGTATTTTACGTTAGGATCTCGGCCTTAGACCGTACAAAATTCAACTTGTGGAAGAATTGAAGACAGACGACTTGAATTTGCGTCATTTTTTCAGTGAATGGGCTCTGGAAAAACTCAATAAAAATCCAGTGTTTATCGTGATGTTTTGTTCAATGATGAAGCCCATTCCTAGCTCAATGGATGCCATGTTAACGGACTATGTGTTTCCTGAAATTCAAGCACATGGTCTCGGTGAGCTCTAGTTTCAACTAGACGGCGCTACGAGCCATACAGAGCGTGAAACAATGGACTTGTTGAGAAATCATTTTGATGAGATCGTCCGATATCACACGTTTGGGCTATTTTCTCTGGGAATATGTAAAGTCTCAGGTCTTCAGAAATAAGCTAGCTACGATAGGAAGCCAATATTACTCGTGTTATCCACGAGATACCAGTCGTCGCAGCCCAAAATTGGACTTTCCGAATGGAACACCTCAGACGTAGTCGTGTTCAACATTTACATGATATCATTTTAAAAGGTAAATTCCATGAATTTGCTCTTTTAACCGATAATAAAAATTTTAAGTTCACTTTCAAATTTATGTGTTTTATTTTACGTTATAAATCAAACGTCACCCTTTACTATCATTTTTCAAATAACGCAACCATATAACCAAACAAAATACACACTAAAATATAGGCTAACGACACCTAAATGCGTATCTATAAATCAAAGACAATTTGGACGCGGCTTTCCCAACAACAGATCAGCTAAAAGATTTCAACCCAAAAAAAAAGTGAACTAAGTATTTATTATCTACCATACGAACAGTCCGTATAATAGGAAACGCAAAATAATTGGAAACTAGAGTAGCTGTACCTATAATCTATTGGGTCTATAACTTTAGCGGTTTGCTAAGAGATGGCGTAACTTGTATTATTCTATTGTTATTATTCCATTAGAACATGCGTTGGAAAGCTACTGTCAGTGTACGTCATTTCAGTATATGTCGTACTTTGTTCCTGAAAGTATTTTTGCGGGGAGCTCTTCTTCATTACTGAAAACTGCAAAGTCTGAAAGACTGAGAAGTCATCGCATTTTTGTGGAAGTTTATGGTGAACATGCGCTAGCTGAGCGAACGTGCCAAAAGTGGTTTTGGCTTGGAAGACGATGAACGTCCTGGGCAGCCAAAAAAGTTTGAAGATGAAGAACTGGAAGCATTACTCTATGAAGATTGTTGCCAAACACAAGAAGAGCTCGCAGAATCTTTGGGTGTCACTCAAGAATCCATTTTAAAACGTTTAAAAGCAGCTGGATATATTCAAAAGCAAGGAAATTGGGTTCCACATGAACTTAAGCCGAGAGACGTCGAAAGGCGGTTTTGCATGTCCCAAATGCTGCTGGAACGCCACAAAAGGAAGTCATTTTTGCATCGGATTGTTACTGGTGATGAAAAATGGATCAATTACGACAACCCCAAGCGCAAATCATATGTGAAACCGGCCAACCAGCCAAGTCAACGGCAAAGCCGAATATCTATGGCGCGAAGGTAATGCTCTGTATTTGGTGGGATCAGATGGGTGTGCTGTATTATGAGCTGCTATAACCGGGTGAAACCATCAATGGACAACGCTACCGAACACAATTAATCCGTTTGAAGAGAGCAGTAGTCGAAAAACGCCCGGAATATGCGACCAGACACGAGGCAATAATTTTCCATCATGACAACGCTCAGCCCCGCGTTGCTATTTCGGTTAAGAACTATTTGGAAAACAGTGGATGGGAAGTCTTACCCCACCCGCCTTATAGCCCAGACTTTGCCCCTTCTGACTACCGTTTGTTCCGGTCGATGCAGAACGCCCTCACTGAAATACGGTTCACATCAGATCAGAATATCAAAAATTGGCTTGATTCATTCTTGGCTGCCAAGCCGGCGCAGTTCTTTTGGGATGGGATCCAAGAATTGCCAGAAAGATAGGAAAAAGTCATAGCTTTGAATACTTTGAATAATACTATTGTACATGTTTTTCTTAAATAAATGTTCAAATTTTGAAGAAGAAATCCGCACGAATTAAATTACATACCCAATATTATTGTGAGGGTTATTAAATCGCGTAGATTAAGCTAAGCACATCGAACGAGAGTAAGAAAAGGAAATATACAACTCTATCAAAACCAAGGCAGGGATAGGAGAATTGTGTTAAAATGATGAATATTTGCGAGATCCATCGGGAGAACTATGAATGAAAGGAAAACCCTGTATAAATGTGAATGAATGAATGCTCTTTCACAAAGTCATAAGCAATTTAAGTATGGAATTTTCAAAATGTAATAATAAAATTTGCACATAGGCTTGCACTATTAGTTCATGAAACCATGAATCACTATATATTATTAATATTGAATATTAATATATTCAAACAAAAAATTTATATTAAATTAATGAATACCAGAAACATTTAGTAAGTTTAAAACTTAAAGAATAATGTGCTAAATCGACCACGAGGCATTTCCTTTACGAAAAACTACAAAAAAGAACATGATTCTTATTGTTATATATTATTTTATCAACAGAAATATCGCCTACAAATTAAGAGATGAGATTATGAGTCTTTACAGTGCATCTCTCCTATATTTTTTGACATTAAAATCTATGGTAGATATTGAAGTGAAAGTTTCTGATGCACTAAACGATTTTTTTCCATCATCTTCTACGGGAAAATTGAAGAAATTAATAGGAGAATAATTGGTCTCTGTAGTGATACTATTTATGCAATCGCAAAGGGTCGAGTAAAGCCAAGAAAGCATATCCAATTAGTTTAGTATCTTACACTTACACTTACAATCAAAAATCTCTATAATTCAAATATATTATTACGTTAGTACGCAAGATAATAAATATCTGTAGGTACATATACAAAATATATTTTTCATAGGCCTTGCAATGAAAAGTCTTACAACCAGTAGGCGAGAGGTTGAGATTTTAAAAAAATTCGGACATTGTGTTAACTATTATTAAGTGAAGGGGCTTGAAACAGAATTAGTATTTTCTAGCGACAATTTACAACCACTTTTCCTATTTCCTGGTATGTCAACAGAAGAAAGTATTTGTACAGGTGTGGCATTCGACAACTACTATTGCTTCATAGAGACAAGTAACGGCAAGAACACATTACACGATACAGTAGGAATATCCCATCAAATTATAGATTCACAGTTACAATGTAAAATAGTTAATCTTTAGAACATAGCATTTTTTCAAAGAAACATCTTTCTTTAAAATTGGAAGGATTTAAAATATTTCTGATTTGTAAAGGTAAGGAGTTCCAAAGTCTAACAGTATAGATGAAAAATAAACGCGAAAAGTTATGTTATTTATAACGACAGGGAATTAGGTTGATGGTTTTTAATTGGCGAGTGAAATTAAGCCTGTTATAGAAGACTTTTAGTATTTATAATTTTACGTAAGTTACAGTTCCTGACGTTGATGTATTGTTGCAAAGTGCAACCAATCAATCCCCTAGCGAACACAGAAATATGGTTGTATCGTCTGCATATAGGTGTACCGAGGCATATTTACAAACTGATGGAAGGTCGTTTATGAACATTTTTCGTAAGTTACTCCAAAGTTTTTTCGCAGGGTGGGAAATATTTTATTTGGAGGCATAAAAGTTTTTCTTTGATTTACGAAGGATGGTGTTTGAGTAATTACGCGCTGCTTCGTATGCTGACCAATTGACATTAGATGGTCTACGCTGCTTTTTGCCGTATAATTTGTTTCTGGTTTTTATTAAACTAACTACCTGAACTAACTAGCTAACTAACTAACTAACTACTAACTGTTTTAGTTGGTACACATTCATCATACAATTGCACTAATATTGACTGAAACAGTTTTACTTTTTAAGTATTGTAAATGTTAAGGTATAATGGACGACGACACCTATGTGGACTGGTTGGAATTCAAGACATACCAAAGAAAGTCTTCCACTTTCTATCTATATCCCATTAATTTATCACCAACAAGTCATTCAGTGGTCTTAAAATCCCTTAATAGGTCCATTGAAATCACCAATGGCTGCCATCAAAAACATATTTTCCATATTGAAATGGCATTTTATAAAGCAATATATAATTTTTTTGTTAGATCTGGTGATGACATGTTGCTAGTCAATTCTGGTGTACTTGCGCAAGATTCACTACATGCTTTCATATCTGATAAGTTTCTATTTCTCCGACATGTATCCCATTCACAAAATATTTTCTCTTGAATTCTTCATTTCAAAGCATTTATGGAAGAAGAAAATATATGTGTGGACGATCTGAGAGCTGACATTGAGTTTTTTGAGAGTAATGCGACTCAAACGAGCTAGCAGCTAAAGCAGTTGTATTGGATGTAAATATGATCAAGCTACGGAACGATTTTTCGAGGAGCATCCGAGGAGAAGACTTTAATTTGTACGTTTATTTTTTTAACGAATTAGCTGCATACTTTTTTGCACTGAATCATCAAAATTATGCAAGATGGACTGAAAGTCATAGATAACATTAAAAATATTGGCGATACTTACCTAGATCTTTTAGAAAAAGTAAAAAAATGGTATTAAACGAACGAATAATATTTCTCAATGGCAGCTGTTGACCTTACTTTTAAGCAAACTATTAACGCCGATGCTGCGAATCGGCTGATTCGACTGATGGTGTATTGTCATTTACTAATTCCATATCTGCAAGGCAAAAAAAGGCCAAAACGCACCCGCCAATATTTCATCACTTTATATGTTACTGGGAATCTCAAAAAACAAAAAAAAAAAAAAAAAAAAAAAACACGGGACTTAAAATCCGGCCAAATAAACAGTTTAATGAAAATTTAAAAACTCTTACAAATGAAATTGTGTTTCAAAAGAAACAGAACATTTTTTGCTAACTTTGAGCAAAAGTATGCACTACTTAATAAGAAAGATAAATCTATAAATTATTGCGAAGTGGATAAAATAAAGTTTTGAAAGTAGAATTTCAATAAAGAAATAAAAAATTTTGCTTATGATAGTAAAATTGAATCGAAAAATAAGATTTCTCAGCTTGAAATGGAAAAGAATATAATAGGACATATTTTATACATTGCTTCCGAAAATCTGGTTGACATTAAAGATCTATTTAGGTTACCCATTAACTCCTGTACCTCAATGGTAAGAACTGATAAATCCATATTTCAAAAACATTTGACAAATGGTAGCGTAAGCTCCCCTCCAAATGAAATTAATGCCATTATAGTTGATGGTTTCTTTTTTTTGCACACTGTATGTGATTTGTCTGCAACTTTTGAAAAAAATTGTAAAGCATATTTTTAAAAAATATCGAATGGATGCAAAATGTTTTCACATTATTTTCGATCATTTGATATCACCATCAATAAAAGACATTGAGCGAGATAGACGTAATTGCTCACAAAATAATGTTGAATAGAGCGTTTTGAATAGAAACCAGAAACGCCCTGCTGATTTTTTTAAAAGCATTAAGTATAAGCTCATTTATTAGGAGATTCAATTCATTTCTAGTGTCCGAATGACAACATATTGAATTTTTTAGTTTTGAAAGAAGAATGCGAGAATTTAGTCAATATACAAGAAGAGGCAGATACTCGCATGCGACTTCATGTGTCATTTTTATCCAGTAACAGTTCAGTTGTGATAAAATCTTCAGATACAGACGTGCTCAAAATAGCACTTTATCATCTTTCGTATTTTAAAAACAATCCAAAAGTATGGATTGAAATTGGAAAAGTTACTAATAACACGATTAAAAACATTAACATGAATGAATTGTATCAGGAACTGGGACCCACACATTCTGCAGCTTTGATTGGATTTCACAGCTTTAAGGGATGTGTCCAGCTTTTTTAAAAAATAAAAAATTAAGCCCTTCGGTATTTAAGGTTTGCAGCTTAAAAATGAATTTATCGTCCTGGAGAGGATATATCGAAACTCGAAAAGTTCGTCTGTGAAATTTACAAAACCAAGCTCTCTCCGTGGATAACGCCATATATGAAATTTTTTACAAAACCTGTAAGCCAACATTAAATAAAATTTTTAAAAATATTAAAGGTAGTACTTCTCTACAAAGGTTGAACTTGTTTATACGTGTATATTTCTACTTCAATTTCGTATATTTTAGATTTTGAAGGCAGCGTATTACCCCTTGATAAGGCCACACTCCTGCAACACATAAAAAGAAGCAACTAAATATCTTGTGCTTGGAAAAACGCGATAAAGAACGTAGCAATTCAGTTGACACCAGCTGTAAGCAAGGAGGCTACGGATACACTGCAGGAAATGCTTGTCAATAATAACGAAGACCTTATTGAAAGTGAGGAAGAACTACTTACTTGTGAATCTTGTGAATCTTTTGATTCTTCTGGTAAAAGTGATAACTTGTACTAACATGCCTATAATTATGATATATATAGGGTTTTCCAATAGGGACTTGACAACTTTGAATTTAATTTATGAACGCGATCTTTCACTAATCATCAAACTGTCACTGTCAATTTATTCAGTAAACTCAACATTTTCATCATGGTAAAATACACTTACGGACTACGTTCTCCGATTCGGTTCTGGAGAAGATGCGCTAAGATGATGAATTTCATCGCAAAATCATCTTCAGTGACGAAGCTCATTTTTGGCTCAATGGGTTCGTCAATATCCACAAAAAAATAGCTGTTTGGTGCGGTTTGCATGCCGGCGGCGTTATTGGGCCATATTTTTTCGTCGACGATAACGATCGTCACGTTACTGTGAATGGTCAGCGTTATCGCGCCATGATCACCAATTATTTTTGGCCCGAAAATTGGAAGATATGGATTTGGACGATATGTGGTTTCAACAGGATGGTGCTACAAGCCACACAGCACACGCTATAATCGATTTATTGAAGAGTAAGTATTGTGAGAGTTTTATCTCAAAACATAGGGCAGTCTATTGGCCGCCTCGTTCGTGCGATTTAACGCCGCTTGACTATTTTCTGTGGGGTGACTTTAAGTCATTGGTTTATGCCAACACGCCGAAGAAGAGCTCAGAGCCAACATTGAACGCGAAATGGCGGCCGTTTCGGCCGAAATATGTTCCAGAGTCCTCGAAAATTATTTCCAACGAATCGACCGCTGCAAACGTGCCCGCGGTGACCATATGAAGTCGAGTCGAGTTCTATTTATAAATGATTGATTTTGAAATATCTCAAATGGTTTGCCTTTTATTTAAAAAAAAAAAAAAGTTGTCAAGTAGTTATTAAAAAACCCTATATTTTAACCCACATTTTAACTTTTAAAACATATACGCAACAATTAATTTCCTTTTTTTTTGGGTTGAAAACTTTTAGGCTGGTCTGTTATTATGAAAGCCGCGTCCGAATTTAGGGGTGGCCGTGGTGTAGTAGTATATGCATAGACTCCTCAAGCAGAGGCTCGCGGGTTCGAATCCCGTGTGCAGCAATTCTCTGAAAAAGTCTTTTTATAGAATTTGTATGTAGTTATATGAAAAATCCCGTCGGCATTAACCCTGACATGAAGGCATAACATTGATGTTCGAGTGGTTGTAAAGTACGTAATAACTAGCACGTACTTAGACCCACTGGTTGAGGATGCACAGGCTCGTCCCCTCCTGACAACCACCTCTGGGAAAAATATCGAAACCAAACACACCTGAGTTTCAAACTACTACAGCACCCCTCAGCAACAGTTGGCAGATTTTCGCCCTTCGGTGTGAAAGAGAAAAACTCCGTCGTCGTTGGCAAATTATTTATCTTATCCCATGCCTATTTGCACTTAATTAATAGTTAGGTGCTGTACAAATAGGGTAGGCACTGAGGGGTGTCAACCTGGTGATAACCAGTATTGTAACTGTTTCTACAAATCAATTGTTCTTAGTACACCTGCAAGTGCTAACTATTGGGCACTGGTTGATGTCCAGCAGACAAAAATAGCACTATAAGCGGAACAGCGTATGAATTCCACATATTGAAAGCTCAGGCCAGTAAGGATTTCCGAGACCATGTGAACAACATAATTTCCATGCAATCAGCAAGATACAATGGACATCGAAGGTGTTGTATCACCATCTAATTGGTGTTATCCAACACCTGTGTGACCAGACAGTGAAGGTGTCCAGTTTATGCTATTAATTTTTGTAAAATTTGTATATAAACGGTGTAGAAATACAGTCATAGTCGATTCGTTGATAAACCATAGTACAAGGTGTTTGTTTATTGTGAGACCCCCAACAGAGGAAAGGAGTGTAAAATTCACTTTATTTATCATAACAATTTGGTCTTTCGAAGTCCACGAAAAGCGTTATGAGGGCTTTAACACTAATTATTAGAACACAAATTTAAATTATTAGTATAGTATTACAAACACTGGTAAATTCAAGATTAGCGTTGCCAGAGCTTAAAACACTAGTAGTGAACCAATTAAATTTCAGTGCAAGTGATACTACAAATTTTTAATGGAGGAAATGGAACCCAACGTTGCTGTTGCCAGGCAAAGGGTCTAAACGAAACAGCTAAAACAGGCTCAAATCAACTGTGGAAAAGACAGCGAAGTATGGAAAACACGGCGATATAGAGAACGAATAAAAAAAATTTATAAAATTTGGGCTGAATTTAAAGAGAATCATGAAAAAATTCGAAAGGTCATAAAACCCGATACGCCCTACATACAGAGCGATACTTTTCAATTATTAAAAACAATTTATGAACAGTTGAAAGCTAAATTAGAAAATATCCACCCACTAGAGATGAAATTAGTCGAAGCAGATAAATAAAAGCCCTCGTCATCCGGAAACGAAGCTCAACGTCTGCAGCTGAGAAAGTTAGAGATAAGATTATAGCATAGATTATTTCGAACAAACATTCAAGAACTACTCCAAAGAAGTTCATTAGCAAAAAATACTGCTTGATCAATTGAGAGTTTTAACAGAGTTGCATGAAAAATTACTATCCAATTCAACAAATGAAGATTACAAGACTTCATATCTAACGGAACACAGGTACGAAGGCTTACAAGAAGACATAAAAATTGCCTTCCTAAACTCCAAATCTCCATATTCGAAGGAAATTGTTTAGAGTGGTAGTCATTTTGTGACATCTTCACAACAATAATACACAACAAAGTCGCACTTGGTATGAGTGAAAAGATCGAATACTTGAAAACACATTTAGAAGGCGAACACATCCAATACTTCACAATATCCAGTGAAAATTGCTATAGAGCTTGGGAAACTCATAAGAAACGTTACGACATCGAAAGGAAAATCGTTTCACTGTACCTGGATAGGATGTTCAAAACAAGCCATCAGCAAATTTAAGGCCGTGCTAGATGCAAACAAAAATCTTAAGGTTCTCAAAAACATGGGATTTAAGACTTCTTCTTAGGGATTAATCATAATTCATCTAGTTATAAAGGTACTAGATCCGGAGAGCAGAAATCTGTTTATATAAAGCATAAAAAGACTAAATAAAGTGCCAACGCAAGAAAAACTCTTCGAGTTTCTCGCAAAAGTATTCCAAGCATTAGATCGACAACGATCGCATAAGGACGAAAAAAAAACTCTGTAAGAAAGTACCATATATGTAGCAGTAAAGTCCAGTGGCGAATTTTTTTCAAAAGTGATCAACAATATCTATTTTTGTAACAAGTTTACGAATTGGACGCCCAGGAAAAGATGTGAGCAAGTCATACAAGCCAAGATATGCATGAACCGTCTGAGACATGACAAGAAAATTACGTGCTCAAGTCTGCGAACATGTAAGCAATGATATAAAAAGCATCATACACTACTTCATCAAGATAATTAAACTGGAAGACGGCAGAACGATTCAATCCATTCTATCCCAATACAATTGCAATAAGTTCAAACTCATTTTGGTCATCAAAGCCAAATGTGCTACTTGCCACAGTCATCAGTTCCGCACGAAATCGAGGGCTCTCATAGATCCAGGAAATCAAGTGACACTTATTACAGAGCAAGCTGTCCAGTCATTACGCTTGTCGAAACGGAAGTTCTACGCTGAAATTAGTAGGTTAGGAGCAACTTATGCTGGCATAACCCACTTATGCCAAATAGAAACAACATCGACAAGATTCCTAACTAACTCAAAGATCTTGAATTAGCCGATTCAGCATTTCTCATTCCTAGATTCATTGATATGATATAAGAAGCCGATGTGTATGGCGACATCATTCTCAATGGCATTAAGGATTTGAAAGGTGCCCCGATGGCTCAGAAATCGCATTTAGGAGGGTTCATCACAGGCCGTACATCATTAAAAGGCGAAAATGTGAAAGTCGTAGGGATGATCGCCCAAACAGCGATAGAAAACCAACTAAAGCGATTCTGAGAACCCGAAGAAATACCTGAAGAGAGTCATGCGACACAATTTGAGTTAGATTGCGAACGGGATTACCAATAAACCCACATTCGAAAACCCGACGGTAGATAAACTGTAAGCATCCCCTTCAATCAGGAATTAATGCAAAAATACAGTGTAGGTGCATCAAGAGATAGAGCTGTAGCTAGGTTACTGCAATTAGAAAAAAGATTCGCCGCTGACCCACAGTTGAGATTGCAATGAAATTCATAGACGAATTCGTATAATTGGGTCATATGGGCGAGATTACTAAAGCAAAACCCCTAAGACAGAAATACAAGTATATTCGTATGCCGCATCATGTAGTGCTAAAATCAGCCAGCACTACTACTAAGTTACGTGTAGTGTTCGACGCATCATCAAAATAGTCAACAGCTCCGCTAATTCGAACACCAAATTTTTTACATTACGTAACTTATAATTCGAACGCCTGCTAAAATCCGTATTTTGTAATTCGAATTTTATCCATCCCTCCACTAAAGACAAATGTATCGGTAAGTCTGCCACCGATTAATCGTTTTTGCGAAAAGGATGCTGAAGTGTGTTGCGTAGGTAGTTTTCATTTGGTGTTAACTAGCTTTGTATTCGGTTTGTTTTTTGTAAAGATAATTTTAAAGTTAAAATGTTACATTGTTACATTTTACCATAAACCGCACTCAGAAGCAACATAAATTTTTAACCATAAAGCAGAAAATTGAAATTTTGGGCGAATTAATCAAAGGACAAAGCGCCACCAGTATAGCATATTAGTTTGGAGTTGGAAAGTCGACTGTTACATACATTTACCAAAATTCCAAGAAATATCTGGCATATTCAACTCAAACTGAGTCGGGTACTGTAAAGCGGAAAACGTTGAAAATGCCAGAAATGCCCAAAAGGGAGAAGGTCTTGTTCGAATGGTTTTGCAAACAACGCAAAAGACATGCGCCGATATCCGCTGCCATACTGTCGTAAAGGTTTAGCAGATTAACGAAATTTACAAGGAGTGCCCAGATTTCAACGCCAGCAGGGGATGAATTCAAAAATTTTGAAAGCGACATGGAGTGAACATCTTAAAAATAGCTGGCGAAAAACTTTCTAGCGCTGCCGATCAAGTCGCGCCTTTCATTCAGGAGTTTCATTGAAAAATAAACGACATGGGCCTTACAAAAGAACAGATCTACAATGCAAATGAAACTGGATTGTACTGGCGCTTACTTCCTGACAAGACCCTAGTAACTTCATTCGAAAAAAGTGCTCCTGGAAGAAATATAAGCAAGGCAAGGGTAACGTTTTTAGCCTGCTGCAAGGGATTAGAGGATCACAAAGTTCGATCATTGGTAATTAGAAAATCAACAAAATCGAGAGTATTTAAGAAATTCAACAATCCGCTGATATACAAGTCTTCTAAAAATGCCTGGATGACAACAGAAATCCTTGAGGATTGGTTTTACCAAGTTTTTGTTCCTGAGTTAAGTTACGCTCTTCGTCATAAAACTAAAATTTTAAATTTTAATTTTTTTTTACGCAACTGTAACTATATCTTTGAATAAAGTAATTTATTTTACGGATAAAAGCTGTTTAAAACAAATTTTTCATGCAAAATATTGTTTACGAAAAGGGTATCCAGTAATCCGAAAAACCTCCGTGGTTCAAACTAAGGTAGGTTTTTATTAGTTCGAATTACCGAGGTTGTACTGTATTAGCACCCATCACCAAGAATATCAGCTTCAGCACCATATTTAGCTGTAAAAACTCTACACCAGCTGGCAATAAATGAATGAATAACTATCCACCCACTTCTGCACTTGTGAGAAACGATTTATACGTAGGCGATCTAATGAGTGGGGGTGGCCGTGGTGTAGTGGTATATGCATACACTCCTCAAGCAGAGGGTCGCGGGTTCAAATCCCGGGCGAGGAAATTCTCTGAAAAAGTCTTTTCGTAGAATTTGCATATAGTTATATGATAATCCCGTCGGCGTCAACTTTGACATGAAGGCATAACACTGATGTTGGAGTGGTTGCTGGCTGGGCTAAATGTAACGAACTAGCACGTACTGAGGCCCACTAGTTGAGGATGCACTTTTGACAACCACCTCTGGAAAAAATATCGAAACCTAATACAAAAAAAGGTAAAACCAGTAAAAGGGTTTTCATATCCCCTTGGTGCGCGCGCGGGATTATAAAAAAAAAACACGTTAAATGAGTGTAAGTAAATGCAACGTGAATTAATTCAATTGCTGGCCAGTAGCGGATTCCATATAAGAAAATGGGCAGCAAATCACAAAAAACTCTTAATAATAAGTCAAGATGACAAGGGTCATCAACTTGAATCAACTTGAGTAATGAAGAAGTTATCAAAACTCTAGGGATTCATTGGAAGCCATCAGCTGATACATTTCAATTTAAAGTTAATATCGATAACACTTCATCAAAGTCTCTTTTACCTCAACAGTAAAGAAAGACAACATCGTCGAACGATTTTCTTCGTACACAAGACTTATTATAACGATTGGCGCTAAACTGTAAACATCAAACAAACAAACTGTAGATTTGACCACCTATGAACTTAAAGGTGCTTAAAAATCTATTATTTATTTGGTTCAACAAACCGAATTTTTAGAAGAAATCAGATGCCTATAGGAATGACACAATCTCTTCCCAAGAAAAGCAAGAGCAAGGACCTAACCGCACGCTTAGACAACGAGAATATTCTTGAGGTCGGAGGTAGACTTGACAATGAAAATTTGTCCGAGAAGGAGAAGCATCCTTACATATTACCTCGCAACAACATATTCACCAAGTCATCAAAGTCTCTTTTACCTCAACAGTAAAGAAAGACAACATCGTCGAACGATTTTCTTCGTACACAAGACTTATTATAGCGATTGGCGCTAAACTGTAAACATCAAACAAACAAATTGTAGATTTGACCACCTATGAACTTAAAGGTGCTTAAAAATCTATTATTTGTTTGGTTCAACAAACCGAATTTTTAGAAGAAATCAGATGCCTATAGGAAGGACACAATCTCTTCCCAAGAAAAGCAAGAGCAAGGACCTAACCGCACGCTTAGACAACGAGAAAATTCTTGAGGTCGGAGGTAGACTTGACAATGAAAATTTGTCCGAGAAGGAGAAGCATCCTTACATATTACCTCGCAACAACATATTCACCAAGTTATTAGTTAAATACTTTCATGAGATTACACTGCATGAAGGAATTCAGTTAACATTGCCAACGCTCCGTCGGTCATTCTGGATCATTCAAGCTCTATCTGTAAGTCGTCAAATAATCTATAATTGTGTACGATGTTATCGCTTTAATGCAGCTACAAAGAGTCAAATTATGGGAATGCTGTCAACTCCGAGGGTAACGCCATCAAGATCATTTACACACATGAGTATTGATGATTACACAATGCCAGTTCAGATACTTAATTTCAAAGGTAGAGGCAGCCGATCGATAAAGGGCTACATTGTAGTCTTGGTGTGTTTATAAACTAAGGCAATTCATCTGGAACTTGTGTCAGCGATCTCAAATCAGAAGCATTTTTAGCGGCCGTTAGAAGGTTCACGTCTAGAAGAGGATATTGCACACATTTCTACAGTGACTGCGGAACAAAGTTTTTCTGAGCAAACACAGAACTCTAAGAAATTTTTAAACTTGTAATCACTTAAAGAAATAAAAAAAATCACAGAAAAGCAAGTTTTGGATGGCAAACAGTGGCATTTTATCGCACCTATGGCACCACACTTCGGAGGCTTGTAAGAAGCAACAGTAAAAGCAATAAAGTTGCACTTAAAAAGAACATTTGGGGATACTATTCTGAAAGTAACAACAGGATCAAATCCAAAACTTTAACACAAATCGAAACCTGCTTAAATTCTCGTCTTTGTCCGCGCTAAGAAATGACATTGATGATAATCCAGTCTGTACACCTGGACAGTTTTTAATCGGTTCAGGAAGACTATATCAGAAAAAGAATCTCACTCAAAAAAATATTCTTCCGAATATTTGGCCCAACTACAACAACGAACAAAGTGCAAAAAAACAAACCTTTTTATTGGTGATATAGGACTGGTTAAGGATGGTAGATTTCCACCCACTAAATGGAACTTAGGCAAAGTAACTAAGCTGCATCAAGAGAAGGAACAGAATATCCTTGCAGTCACGGTTTACTGCAACAAACGACATGCAAAAAGACCAATAACGAAGATAAGTCCACTACCTATTGAAAGCAATGCAGAAGAAAGCACAGACAACAAGCAAAGCAGGCGCAATTAAAAAATCAGCTGTAACATCTTTCGTGGGACGCACATGTTTTAAATCAATTCTTTGGATTTGTATCATAGCAATGGCTATAAGTCCAATAACCGCTGAACAAATCACCGATAAATTTAATATAACTTGAACACTTGTCATCACAGAGACAACCAAGAGTACCTAGTTGAAACATCATAATAGAGCTTACATTACCTCTCCTCTACAGTGAAGAATTCAAAATGTACAAAATTCTTCCTGTTCCCACTTGAAATGATTAGAAGTTTACTTACCATATATTGTTTGGTCAGTCGACCATCTAATAGTCAATATAAAGAGTGATCACTATTATCCCTTAAGCGGAGTTCACTTCTCTTCACGTAAACAAAGGTCCTCACACACACTGATGTGAAATGCAGCATCCAATATATACAACAGGATCAAATACAAGCTCTTGTAAAATAAACCTTCTATGTATGCCAGAGGTTACCAACATCATGCCTCACTCGAACCGTGTGTTATATAAACACTTATACTTGTCCATATAAATATCAACACTTAAGACGTTACATAGCACACACGCATACATACATGCAATTATGAACTTGTTAGTTAACACCACATGGTGTTTTTCAGAGTAAACGCGAGTTTGCCAAACGAAAATCAATCGGAAGTTGAAAGTGGAAGTGCGGGCTCAAGCTTTGTGAAACCGCCAAAACAATTAGTGGTAAATCAATCGAACATAGCACTTGCATGGAAAAATTGTATTCAACAGAATAATTGGTTTTCCACAGCTGCTCAGCTAGATAAAAGACCAATGATGCAAGTAGCTACCTTTATGTCAGCCATAGGTTCCGAAGCGATTGAAATTTACAATTCTTTTAATTTTACGGTGTCTGAGAGAAAAAATTTAGGAAAAATCAAAGAAAATGTTGAAACCAATTTTTCATCGAAGTCATCAACAACTTTTGAGAGATATACATATATTTAATAAAATAAATCAGTCCGACAAAACAGTTGATGAATTTTTTAAATTAAAGCATGAAATGTGAGTTTGGTGAGCTACAAGATTCATTGCTTCGTGATAAGATTATTCTTGGAATTAAAGATGACAACGTGATGGAAAAGTTATTGGGAGAAGAGGATATTTCATTGAATTGTGTAATTCAAAGCGAGTACGTGAAGCTCACGCAACCACAGAAAACATAACGATTAACACCATAGCCAATTATAAAAAATACAGTAGAACGAAAACATACTGACATAAATACCTAAATAAAGAAGAGTAAAGACACGATACTTTAACTGGCAAAAAAAAGTGCACATGGTGTGGTGCTAAACACAAACAAACTGAGCAATGTTAATTATATAAAAAAAAATGTCATTACTGTCAAAAACGTCACTTAAGTAAAATTGTATTCGGTAAGGAAAATTTTGAACAAAACAGCATAGATTTGTGAAAAACGTCAAATCAAATGAGAACAGAAAAGTACAGCACCGCTGATTTTGACACGGCCCATATGTCAAAAGTTTATTGTAATTTATCGAAGTGTTGTTTTCAAAAAATTCAAGAAAATAAAAGTTAATGTTTGAAATGGAAAAGAAAATATTTCAGAGCATTTTATTGAGCGGTGCTGATATTGTCATGAAAATTATCACTTTTTACTTGGGAAAGACCCTAGGAATTATATTTCCCATATTTTGAAAGAAATGGTTCCTTCATACATAGAAAAGGACTTCGTTAAACATGTTCGCGTAAATCATGCGGTTCCGTAGAGGTGGAATAATTGTCTTACAACTCCGATCATATTTTTTCAAGTAGGTTGAATGATCATTCCAACAAAATTTTCGATCGAATATAATACCTAAAAATCTAAAGCTGTCAACACGTTCGATCAAAAAATCAGGTAATCTGATTATTGAAAACCATATCTCCCAAGACAAATCGCTTGCACATTGGTGAACGATAATATAATGGTATTTCTTGGGAAACGTTACCTCTGATATTAAATAACATGAATTTCGTTTTGTTGCTTATTATCAGCTTATGAAAATTAAACCTTCTTCTAATAATATCTAAGTCACAATTAATATCTGCAAACATATCAATTAAATTATTGTTTGAATAGAAAAGAGATGTATCATCAGCAAATATTGCAATTTTACCTTTAAAAGGTTGTAAAAATAATGAATTAGCATAAATAAGAGACGGTTGGACCCAAAACTGATCCTTGAGGAGCACCCATATTTAAGAAGTTTTGTGAACTGAAAGCATTTTTAATCTTAACTACTTGCTTACGGTTGGATAAATAGGAAGCAAACGATGTATAAATCGAGCCTCTAAAACCCGCCTTGTAGAGCTTATCAACAAAGAATGGTTCACCATATCGTAGGCCCTACTTATGTCAAAAAAAAGTGTTCCTTTTTATTCCTGGAATTTGAGAAGAATTTAAGCCGTTATATACGAGGGTTGTCTGAAAAGTTTCCGACCGCAACATAAAGATAGCGGCACTCGTCAATAAAAGCTAGTAAATGCTAGTTGTGCATCTTTCGACAGTTACGTACCGAGGTTTCAGTCATTTTGGACGAGCAGTTTTTAGTTGACAGTCGTTTGAATGAGTCGATGTGAGAGTTTCTTTGTGAAAATGGAAAAAATTGAGTATCGAGCTGTTATTAAATTCTTATTTTTAAAAGGCCTACGCAAAACAAAAACGAGTTTTATTCTGTGTATGGTAACTGTGCACCATCATTTATCACAGTAAAATTTTGGGCAGCTGAATTTAAACGTGGCCGTAAGAGCTTGGGAGATAATGAACGTTCGGGACGTCCAAAAACTGCAATCACTGACAATATCATTGCTAAAGTTCACCAAATAGTGTTAGACGACCGCCGAATTATAGTGAGAGAGATAGTAAAAGTTATGAAAATGTCCAAAGAACGTGTTTGTTACATATTAAATCAATATTTAGGCATGAGAAAACTGTCCGCACGTTGGGTGCCGCATTTGCTTACTTTACACCAAAAACGTGTTCGAGGGAACATTTCCAACGCTCTGTTGGCGCAGTTTAGGCGCAATTAGGAGCCTGTAGATGAAACTTGGATATACCACTATACGTCCGAAACAAAAATTCAGTCAAAACAGTGGACTGCAAAGGACGAGCCGGCTCAAAAAAAAAGAAAAAACTGTTTTTTCGGCTGGGAAAGTGATGGCGACTGTTTTTTGGGATAGAAAGGAGAAATTGCGGAAAAACGGCCACATTTGCAGAAAAAGAAAATCCGTCTCAAACCTCAGCGATTGCCATGGGGAAAGCCATGAATTACGGTTTGAACTGCTTGACCATCCGCCTTATTCACCAGATCTGACCAGCGATTGAGAAAAAATGTCTTGTATCACTGTTCGGTCGGAAACTTTTCAGACAACCCTCGCACTTCACCAGATAACTTTAATAAAGCACCTTATGTTGATTTTACACTCTTAAAACCAAATTGGAAATGACTTAAGAAACTAGTTTTAATACCCTTTTCAAAAACTTTAGAAAAAACAGATAGTATAGAAATAGGACAATAATTATTTAGTGACATTCTATCACCTTTTTTATGCAAAGAAAGAACTACAGCAGTTTTCAAGTTTTTAGGAAAAATTCCTTTTTTTACACAAAAATTGAAAATGTAGCAAATAACATCAGAAATATGAAAACTTATATGTTTTAAAAGGAAACTTGAAATATAAGTGGATGATGTTAGAAAATTTATCAAGGTGAAAACTATCGGATTGAATATTGTCATGAATTAAAAAGGTCTCACAAAGAAGTGTGCAATTAATTACATTTGAATCATCAAGAATTCACAAAGAATTTATTAAATAAGTTAGCAAATTAAGAAGGTTTTGAAACAACAAGATTGTCGTTTTGAATAAAATTATCAGAGCGAGATTTATTTTTATTAAGTATATCATGAAGAACTCTCCATTCTTTTTAAGAGTTCCCAATATTTCGTGCTTGTTTATTAATATAATATGAATTTTTACAAAGTGGAATTTCGATTCCACATAACTTTTCATAATATGTATTTATCTCTAATTTCTTGGATGTTTCTTCATAATAAAGGAAAGTTTATTTTTCTTTTTGATTTTTTTAACTAATGACGGAGTCATCCATTGCTTAAGACATTTAAATTTGTTGTTACTTTTACTCATTATTTGGCTACAGCTTTGAATAAGATATTGTAGTCTATTAAGAAACAAATCAAATGCAACTGTGGGATCGATCGCAGAGTAAACTTCATCCCAAAACTCTAGACTTAAACTTGCTCTTAAGGCTAAAAAATCATTTTTTTTGATAATCGAATTCTCAAAATTATTTTCTCTAAACTGGCAACAACTGAATTGATTACCAGTTAGACGATGATCAGTTATTTTTAAATCAAGGACAATTGTTTTATAATCGATCAATGTTTTTGTGAAATCGTAAAAACACATGATCTAGATAAGTAGGTTCATTTATCACAGACTCAAAACCAAATGATGAAAACGCAGTTAGAAAGCTATCAACATCTGGTGAATCACACAGAATGTTTATATTAAAATCACCTAAAAGAATTGTATTTCTACATTTTTGGCTATTCAAAAATCCCGACATTTCTTCCAAGAAGCATCCTACGTAACATTTACGAAATCAATAGACACGGATAAGACAATAACTTACGACAGAAATTTTGCAATTAACGCTTATCATATCAGCACTTTCAAATTTTTATTTGTTAACTATACAATTGGATACATTGGTGTTATAATATACAGCGGCACCTCAAGCAGTTTAGAATCAAATCATAGAAATCTTTTTCTTCTTCAAATATCCAAATTTCAATAAGAAAAAGTATTGAAATTAGTTCGCATACTGCGACTGTTTTCGCGTACAATTTATGATGATTTAGGCTGCATTATTTTTTTTATGACATAGATTTAATTGAAAACCTATCTTTTGAATAATATGCTCCCAGAAGGATCCTCCATGCTATTGAAAAGAAGGTAAATAAGAAAATAGACAATATGGTTCAACTAGAAGTACTGGAAAAAACTCATGATATCACAGCAGCAGTATCACCAATGGTCGTGGTCAAATCAAAGGGAAAACTAGGGATTTGTATAGATCCTACGGATGCAAATAAAAATATAATTCGTCGCTACAATCCGTTAAAAGCAATTGAAAAAATATTGCCCAACATAAGAGATTCGAAGTTTTTCACAATTCTGGACTGCAAAAAAGGCTTTTGGCATATACGAGTTTCCAATCGTACAAAACGATGCCTATAGGAAGGACACAATCTCTTCCCAAGAAAAGCAAGAGCAAGGACCTAACCGCACGCTTAGACAACGAGAAAATTCTTGAGGTCGGAGGTAGACTTGACAATGAAAATTTGTCCGAGAAGGAGAAGCATCCTTACATATTACCTCGCAACAACATATTCACCAAGTTATTAGTTAAATACTTTCATGAGATTACACTGCATGAAGGAATTCAGTTAACATTGCCAACGCTCCGTCGGTCATTCTGGATCATTCAAGCTCTATCTGTAAGTCGTCAAATAATCTATAATTGTGTACGATGTTATCGCTTTAATGCAGCTACAAAGAGTCAAATTATGGGAATGCTGTCAACTCCGAGGGTAACGCCATCAAGATCATTTACACACATGAGTATTGATGATTACACAATGCCAGTTCAGATACTTAATTTCAAAGGTAGAGGCAGCCGATCGATAAAGGGCTACATTGTAGTCTTGGTGTGTTTATAAACTAAGGCAATTCATCTGGAACTTGTGTCAGCGATCTCAAATCAGAAGCATTTTTAGCGGCCGTTAGAAGGTTCACGTCTAGAAGAGGATATTGCACACATTTCTACAGTGACTGCGGAACAAAGTTTTTCTGAGCAAACACAGAACTCTAAGAAATTTTTAAACTTGTAATCACTTAAAGAAATAAAAAAAATCACAGAAAAGCAAGTTTTGGATGGCAAACAGTGGCATTTTATCGCACCTATGGCACCACACTTCGGAGGCTTGTAAGAAGCAACAGTAAAAGCAATAAAGTTGCACTTAAAAAGAACATTTGGGGATACTATTCTGAAAGTAACAACAGGATCAAATCCAAAACTTTAACACAAATCGAAACCTGCTTAAATTCTCGTCTTTGTCCGCGCTAAGAAATGACATTGATGATAATCCAGTCTGTACACCTGGACAGTTTTTAATCGGTTCAGCAAGACTATATCAGAAAAAGAATCTCACTCAAAAAAATATTCTTCCGAATATTTGGCCCAACTACAACAACGAACAAAGTGCAAAAAAACAAACCTTTTTATTGGTGATATAGGACTGGTTAAGGATGGTAGATTTCCACCCACTAAATGGAACTTAGGCAAAGTAACTAAGCTGCATCAAGAGAAGGAACAGAATATCCTTGCAGTCACGGTTTACTGCAACAAACGACATGCAAAAAGACCAATAACGAAGATAAGTCCACTACCTATTGAAAGCAATGCAGAAGAAAGCACAGACAACAAGCAAAGCAGGCGCAATTAAAAAATCAGCTGTAACATCTTTCGTGGGACGCACATGTTTTAAATCAATTCTTTGGATTTGTATCATAGCAATGGCTATAAGTCCAATAACCGCTGAACAAATCACCGATAAATTTAATATAACTTGAACACTTGTCATCACAGAGACAACCAAGAGTACCTAGTTGAAACATCATAATAGAGCTTACATTACCTCTCCTCTACAGTGAAGAATTCAAAATGTACAAAATTCTTCCTGTTCCCACTTGAAATGATTAGAAGTTTACTTACCATATATTGTTTGGTCAGTCGACCATCTAATAGTCAATATAAAGAGTGATCACTATTATCCCTTAAGCGGAGTTCACTTCTCTTCACGTAAACAAAGGTCCTCACACACACTGATGTGAAATGCAGCATCCAATATATACAACAGGATCAAATACAAGCTCTTGTAAAATAAACCTTCTGTGTATGCCAGAGGTTACCAACATCATGCCTCACTCGAACCGTGTGTTATATAAACACTTATACTTGTCCATATAAATATCAACACTTAAGACGTTACATAGCACACACGCATACATACATGCAATTATGAACTTGTTAGTTAACACCACATGGTGTTTTTCAGAGTAAACGCGAGTTTGCCAAACGAAAATCAATCGGAAGTTGAAAGTGGAAGTGCGGGCTCAAGCTTGGTGAAACCGCCAAAACAATTAGTGGTAAATCAATCGAACATAGCACTTGCATGGAAAAATTGTATTCAACAGAATAATTGGTTTTCCACAGCTGCTCAGCTAGATAAAAGACCAATGATGCAAGTAGCTGCCTTTATGTCAGCCATAGGTTCCGAAGCGATTGAAATTTACAATTCTTTTAATTTTACGGTGTCTGAGAGAAAAAATTTAGGAAAAATCAAAGAAAATGTTGAAACCTATTTTTCATCGAAGTCATCAACAACTTTTGAGAGATATACATATATTTAATAAAATAAATCAGTCCGACAAAACAGTTGATGAATTTTTTAAATTAAAGCATGAAATGTGAGTTTGGTGAGCTACAAGATTCATTGCTTCGTGATAAGATTATTCTTGGAATTAAAGATGACAACGTGATGGAAAAGTTATTGGGAGAAGAGGATATTTCATTGAATTGTGTAATTCAAAGCGAGTACGTGAAGCTCACGCAACCACAGAAAACATAACGATTAACACCATAGCCAATTATAAAAAATACAGTAGAACGAAAACATACTGACATAAATACCTAAATAAAGAAGAGTAAAGACACGATACTTTAACTGGCAAAAAAAAGTGCACATGGTGTGGTGCTAAACACAAACAAACTGAGCAATGTTAATTATATAAAAAAAAATGTCATTACTGTCAAAAACGTCACTTAAGTAAAATTGTATTCGGTAAGGAAAATTTTGAACAAAACAGCATAGATTTGTGAAAAACGTCAAATCAAATGAGAACAGAAAAGTACAGCACCGCTGATTTTGACACGGCCCATATGTCAAAAGTTTATTGTAATTTATCGAAGTGTTGTTTTCAAAAAATTCAAGAAAATAAAAGTTAATGTTTGAAATGGAAAAGAAAATATTTCAGAGCATTTTATTGAGCGGTGCTGATATTGTCATGAAAATTATCACTTTTTACTTGGGAAAGACCCTAGGAATTATATTTCCCATATTTTGAAAGAAATGGTTCCTTCATACATAGAAAAGGACTTCGTTAAACATGTTCGCGTAAATCGTGCGGTTCCGTAGAGGTGGAATAATTGTCTTACAACTCCGATCATATTTTTTCAAGTAGGTTGAATGATCATTCCAACAAAATTTTCGATCGAATATAATACCTAAAAATCTAAAGCTGTCAACACGTTCGATCAAAAAATCAGGTAATCTGATTATTGAAAACCATATCTCCCAAGACAAATCGCTTGCACATTGGTGAACGATAATATAATGGTATTTCTTGGGAAACGTTACCTCTGATATTAAATAACATGAATTTCGTTTTGTTGCTTATTATCAGCTTATGAAAATTAAACCTTCTTCTAATAATATCTAAGTCACAATTAATATCTGCAAACATATCAATTAAATTATTGTTTGAATAGAAAAGAGATGTATCATCAGCAAATATTGCAATTTTACCTTTAAAAGGTTGTAAAAATAATGAATTAGCATAAATAAGAGACGGTTGGACCCAAAACTGATCCTTGAGGAACACCCATATTTAAGAAGTTTTGTGAACTGAAAGCATTTTTAATCTTAACTACTTGCTTACGGTTGGATAAATAGGAAGCAAACGATGTATAAATCGAGCCTCTAAAACCCGCCTTGTAGAGCTTATCAACAAAGAATGGTTCACCATATCGTAGGCCCTACTTATGTCAAAAAAAAGTGTTCCTTTTTATTCCTGGAATTTGAGAAGAATTTAAGCCGTTATATACGAGGGTTGTCTGAAAAGTTTCCGACCGCAACATAAAGATAGCGGCACTCGTCAATAAAAGCTAGTAAATGCTAGTTGTGCATCTTTCGACAGTTACGTACCGAGGTTTCAGTCATTTTGGACGAGCAGTTTTTAGTTGACAGTCGTTTGAATGAGTCGATGTGAGAGTTTCTTTGTGAAAATGGAAAAAATTGAGTATCGAGCTGTTATTAAATTCTTATTTTTAAAAGGCCTACGCAAAACAAAAACGAGTTTTATTCTGTGTATGGTAACTGTGCACCATCATTTATCACAGTAAAATTTTGGGCAGCTGAATTTAAACGTGGCCGTAAGAGCTTGGGAGATAATGAACGTTCGGGACGTCCAAAAACTGCAATCACTGACAATATCATTGCTAAAGTTCACCAAATAGTGTTAGACGACCGCCGAATTATAGTGAGAGAGATAGTAAAAGTTATGAAAATGTCCAAAGAACGTGTTTGTTACATATTAAATCAATATTTAGGCATGAGAAAACTGTCCGCACGTTGGGTGCCGCATTTGCTTACTTTACACCAAAAACGTGTTCGAGGGAACATTTCCAACGCTCTGTTGGCGCAGTTTAGGCGCAATTAGGAGCCTGTAGATGAAACTTGGATATACCACTATACGTCCGAAACAAAAATTCAGTCAAAACAGTGGACTGCAAAGGACGAGCCGGCTCAAAAAAAAAGCAAAAACTGTTTTTTCGGCTGGGAAAGTGATGGCGACTGTTTTTTGGGATAGAAAGGAGAAATTGCGGAAAAACGGCCACATTTGCAGAAAAAGAAAATCCGTCTCAAACCTCAGCGATTGCCATGGGGAAAGCCATGAATTACGGTTTGAACTGCTTGACCATCCGCCTTATTCACCAGATCTGACCAGCGATTGAGAAAAAATGTCTTGTATCACTGTTCGGTCGGAAACTTTTCAGACAACCCTCGCACTTCACCAGATAACTTTAATAAAGCACCTTATGTTGATTTTACACTCTTAAAACCAAATTGGAAATGACTTAAGAAACTAGTTTTAATACCCTTTTCAAAAACTTTAGAAAAAACAGATAGTATAGAAATAGGACAATAATTATTTAGTGACATTCTATCACCTTTTTTATGCAAAGAAAGAACTACAGCAGTTTTCAAGTTTTTAGGAAAAATTCCTTTTTTTACACAAAAATTGAAAATGTAGCAAATAACATCAGAAATATGAAAACTTATATGTTTTAAAAGGAAACTTGAAATATAAGTGGATGATGTTAGAAAATTTATCAAGGTGAAAACTATCGGATTGAATATTGTCATGAATTAAAAAGGTCTCACAAAGAAGTGTGCAATTAATTACATTTGAATCATCAAGAATTCACAAAGAATTTATTAAATAAGTTAGCAAATTAAGAAGGTTTTGAAACAACAAGATTGTCGTTTTGAATAAAATTATCAGAGCGAGATTTATTTTTATTAAGTATATCATGAAGAACTCTCCATTCTTTTTAAGAGTTCCCAATATTTCGTGCTTGTTTATTAATATAATATGAATTTTTACAAAGTGGAATTTCGATTCCACATAACTTTTCATAATATGTATTTATCTCTAATTTCTTGGATGTTTCTTCATAATAAAGGAAAGTTTATTTTTCTTTTTGATTTTTTTAACTAATGACGGAGTCATCCATTGCTTAAGACATTTAAATTTGTTGTTACTTTTACTCATTATTTGGCTACAGCTTTGAATAAGATATTGTAGTCTATTAAGAAACAAATCAAATGCAACTGTGGGATCGATCGCAGAGTAAACTTCATCCCAAAACTCTAGACTTAAACTTGCTCTTAAGGCTAAAAAATCATTTTTTTTTGATAATCGAAATTCTCAAAATTATTTTCTCTAAACTGGCAACAACTGAATTGATTACCAGTTAGACGATGATCAGTTATTTTTAAATCAAGGACAATTGTTTTATAATCGATCAATGTTTTTGTGAAACCGTAAAAACACATGATCTAGATAAGTAGGTTCATTTATCACAGACTCAAAACCAAATGATGAAAACGCAGTTAGAAAGCTATCAACATCTGGTGAATCACACAGAATGTTTATATTAAAATCACCTAAAAGAATTGTATTTCTACATTTTTGGCTATTCAAAAATCCCGACATTTCTTCCAAGAAGCATCCTACGTAACATTTACGAAATCAATAGACACGGATAAGACAATAACTTACGACAGAAATTTTGCAATTAACGCTTATCATATCAGCACTTTCAAATTTTTATTTGTTAACTATACAATTGGATACATTGGTGTTATAATATACAGCGGCACCTCAAGCAGTTTAGAATCAAATCATAGAAATCTTTTTCTTCTTCAAATATCCAAATTTCAATAAGAAAAAGTATTGAAATTAGTTCGCATACTGCGACTGTTTTCGCGTACAATTTAT
Source organism: Volucella inanis (assembly GCA_907269105.1). NCBI lineage: Eukaryota > Metazoa > Arthropoda > Insecta > Diptera > Syrphidae > Volucella > Volucella inanis. Next base: position 119,470,768 of record OU026153.1, on the reverse strand, counting down.
GATGATTTAGGCTGCATTATTTTTTTTTATGACATAGATTTAATTGAAAACCTATCTTTTGAATAATATGCTCCCAGAAGGATCCTCCATGCTATTGAAAAGAAGGTAAATAAGAAAATAGACAATATGGTTCAACTAGAAGTACTGGAAAAAACTCATGATATCACAGCAGCAGTATCACCAATGGTCGTGGTCAAATCAAAGGGAAAACTAGGGATTTGTATAGATCCTACGGATGCAAATAAAAATATAATTCGTCGCTACAATCCGTTAAAAGCAATTGAAAAAATATTGCCCAACATAAGAGATTCGAAGTTTTTCACAATTCTGGACTGCAAAAAAGGCTTTTGGCATATACGAGTTTCCAATCGTACAAAACAATATCTTACAATGGCCACACCTTGGGGCCGTTACTCATACCCGAGATCTATCAAAAAATAGTGAGCGAAGTCCCGAAGGATTGTGAAAAAACCGAAGTGTCAATGGATGATGTTCTCATTCATGGAAAGTCATTAGAAGAATTGAATAGACTTACTGATAAAGTAATAAATAAACTTAAAGCTAGAGGTCTAAAATTGAGTAAAGATAAATGTCAGTTCAATAAAACAAAAGTTGAAGCTGATCCTGAAAAGATTCAAGTAATCTACAATTTAAAAATTCCTACCAATAAAACGGAGCTTCAACGCTTGTTTGGTATGGCAACTTATCTGGGAAAGTTTATTAAAAACCTATCAGAACTTACAGTTCCACTAAGACAACTCCTCAAAGAAAGGAACGAATTTGTTTGGTTGCCAAAACAAAGCGAAGCGTTCCATAAATTGAAGGAAGTACTTAGCACTACACCCGTTTTCCGATATTACGACCCGAACTATGATGTGAAGCTTCAAGTAGATGCAAGTAAATCGTGTGTAGTAGCTGCACTGCTACAAAACGACCCCCTAAAATAAATGAAAAATTTCACGATTTTGTCTACGAAAAAAAAGGTTTATAGTTGAAACTGACCACAAGGCGTTGGAGATCATTTATAAAAAAATCGCTCGTCCGATCCACTGAGATTACAGCGAATAATGTTATTAACACTCTTCAATATAACCCGATAGAAAAAGGAAAAAATATTCCAATAGCTTACACCTTCAGCAAAGATTGTCAAGTAGAGGAAAATAATGACACAGATGAGGATTTGGAAGGACATCAAGGAATTTCACCAACAACAACAGCAATATCAGAAGAAAACCGCAGGCAACGAAGATAATGTTCATTGTTTGATAAATCGAACATAAATTGATAAAATTCATTGTTGATGTGCCCTAATCAAAATGTGTCAAAAGAAAAAATTATAATAATAATATGTCACGAGTTTGAATGAATCGAACAATAGGAGCAAGCTATTAAATTTAAAATAAGCACATATTAAGGGTATTAATTTTGAAAGTTGATTCCGTAGCTTGCATGTCTCCATTAAAATTATTTCCGAATATTTGTTAAAAAGTTAAAAGTAATAACAGGTAAATAACTTAGTTCTTGGTTTAATTGACGTATTAGTACACTCGACTAAGGTAGAAAAACGCTATACCTCGCTAATGGTTGTGCTAGATACGCATGAATTGGTTTACTATTCACTTATAAAATTGAAAAAGCAGTTTGTTTATAAATAATTTGGCTGTAAGTGACAAGTAACAGAGGTAACCTTTCGTTTTTGCAAGCGATTTTAATGAAACATATCATTAAGAAGATAAATGGCTTCAAGAGCACAACATCTAAGCCCACTACGATCTTAATAAACCACTGGGGATTGTATGTGACGCAAGTATTATTCACGTAGAACTCAAGGGGAGGGAATGTTATTTAAGTCAAGTACATTATCAGATATTAAGAAACGAAATTCCCAAGTACAGCGTGAAAGGTTAAAGTCATATTCTCACTGCATATTTTCAAATAATGATCGTAGAGCAATGATAGTTTTTCCAAGTGTTATGTTTCAGCAGCTGTCAAAGTTACCAATGACATCCAGCTGTCAAAATATTCAGTAAGGTTTGGAACTTCATCATGCATCGTTTTACGCTTGCCGAATGTGCAGAAATTATTAAAAAATATTATCGAAATTCCGCCGTAGCGGTCGATGAAAACCCAAAAATGCCGATTCGGCGCCGATCAGTTGAATTGGACATCGCCGGAGTCGTTTATTTTGCGGTTGCAAACGCAAGAATTGCAGTCGAAATTATGAAGCAGAAATTTGGTGTCTGGGTGACTCACGGCAAGCGTTCATCAATTGCCCGCCGCGATCATGCGATTTGTCACCACTCGATTATTTTCTCAGAGGTGAGGCTACGTCAAGTCCTTAGTTTACGCTAACAAGCTAACTTATTTGAACGAGCTCGAGGCCAACATTAGATACGCTATTGCAAGAATCATGTCGCACAAATTGAACCGAGTCCTCAAAAATTGGACAGACCACTTGAAGCACTACCAGCGAAGATGAGGAGGTCATTTACATGTCATGCCATTTCACACATAATGGCATGAACGTAGCTTAAAAATAAGGCTAGAATTTTGTATCTCACACCGTTGTTGTTCTATTTAAATTTTTTTTCTACCGTTCTTATCTGTTATTAGGTCTATAACTTAATTCGTGCTAAGAGATAGCGTAACTTTTATCATCCCATTGTTATTATTCCATTGGAACATGCGTTGGAAAGCTACTGTCATTTTACGTCATGTCAGTATATGTCATTCATTTGAAGCGTAAACAACAATAATTTTTTTTCACTCAAATAGGTCGAACTTTGTGCCTGAAAAAGTGTTTTTGCGGGGAGTTCTTCTTCATTACTTTAATATGAAGAAAACGGCTGCCGAAAGTCATCGTATTTTGGTGGAAGTTTATGGTGAACATGCGCTAGCTGAGCGAACGTGCCAAAAGTGGTTTGCACGATTTAAAAGTGGAGATTTTGGCTTGGAAGACGATGAACGTCCTGGGCAGCCAAAAAGTTTGAAGATGAAGAACTGGAAGCATTGCTCTATGAAGATTGTTGCCAAGCACAAAAAGAGCTCACAGAATCTTTGGGTGTCACTCAAGCAGCCATTTTAAAATGTTTAAAAGCAGCTGGATATATTCAAAAGCAAGGAAATTGGGTTCCACATGAACTCAAGCCGAGAGACGTCGAAAGGCGGTTTTGCATGTCCGAAATGCTGCTGGAACGCCACAAAAGGAAGTCATTTTTGCATCGGATTGTTACTGGTGATGAAAAATGGATCAATTACGACAACCCCAAACGCAAATCATATGTGAAATCCGGCCAACCAGCCAAATCAACGGCAAAGCCGAAGGTAATGCTCTGCATTTGGTGGGATCAGATGGGTGTGCTGCATTATGAGCTGCTAAAACCAGGTGAAACCATCAATGGATAACGCTACCGAACACAATTAATCCGTTTGAAGAGAGCAGTAGTCGTAAAACGCCCGGAATATGCGACCAGACACGAGCCAATAATTTTCCATCATGACAACGCTCGGTCCCACGTTGCTATTTCGGTTAAGAACTATTTACCCCACCCGCCTTATAGCCCAGACCTTGCCCCTTCTGACTACCATTTGTTCCGGTCGATGCAGAACGCCCTCACTGAAATACGGTTCACATCAGAGCAGAATATCAAAATTTGGCTTGATTAGATTTTTGGGCAAATCTGCCATCTCAGTATGATTACAGGATCAACAACCGTAAATAACCCCTCTGGGGTGAAAGCCGATTTTATAAATTTGTTTAGCCACTAGATTTTTCATTAATTGCAAAAAAGACACAAACAGACTCAATCTTACAAGAAGTTCACAAAGTACGATTTGGTATTCTGACCGTCTCATAGGAATTGTAACTATCTGGAACAACGAAACAAACAACTTGAGGAGCAGCTGGGAAAGGTCCTGCAAAAAAAAAAAAAAAAAAATACGGAGGCAAACCTTGTAATGCACGTACATGTTGATAAGCAAACCGACTTGTGTGAGAAAGCGAAATCCGTCTGGGTTACTAGATGTAACGCCAAGTCAAGTAATTGAGGCAGCGTATGGAGTTTGTAGTCGAGATCCGAGAAATGCAACATTCATCTTAAAAATGAAATCCAAGGAAGATGCGATGGATGTGTTGAGGAACGCTACAAAACTCAAAGGGTCAAAAATGAGCATATAAGGATCCGTCATTTAATACTCGACAGCGTCGGGCAAAGATAATTCCGGTCATGAAGAAGCTCCATCCTAAAGTGCCAAAAATAAGAATCTTACTACGGAACGACAAACTTTTCATTGAGGACAAGGTTTTTTCTTTGCGAGAAAATAATGGGGTTGAAATTATTAAATCTTTTTGGAGAATTTTTAATTAACTTCAATTTATTTGCAAATGAAAGCTCATTAACAAATAATAATAACTTCAAATTTGTCATTAAATGTCATTGCAGCAAGTGATGCCAATTCTCAACTGCTACTGCCCAATGGGAATTCTTTAGCTATACCCACAAGTTCTAAGCCACATTTACATGATGCATGATGAATCGTTTAGTATATAAGAAAATAAGAATATTAAGTTATAATATAGCAGGTTTAAAAAACAAAATTAATGCTGTGAATTTTTTTTAATTGTGTTAAAAACTAAAATATATTTGTATTATTTGAAACCCATCTTTTAGAATTTGATGACACTAGATTACGAACTTAACTGGGCATCTGCAGTGAAAACATCAATATTTGGAAGACGAAGTGGAGGTACATTATATAGGGTTTTCTAATAACGACTTGACGACTTTTTTTTTTAAATAAAAGGCAAACCATTTGAGATATTTCAAAAACTTTATTATTGGATTGAAGTACAATGAAAACATTTTTGAATGGAACTCGACTTCGTTCATATGGCCACCGCGGGAACGTTTGCAGCGGTCGATTCTTTATACTCAATTTTCAACGACTCGGCCACACATTTCGACTGAAACGGCCGCTATTTCGCGTTCAATGTTGGCTCTAAGCTCTTCCAACGTCGTCGGCGTGTTGACATAAACCAAGGACTTAACGTAGCCCCACAGAAAATAGTGAAGCGGCGTTACATCGCACGAACGAGACGGCGAATCGTCAACGAAAAAATATGGCCCAATAACGCCGCCGGCATGCAAACCGCACCAAACAGTTATTTTTTGTGGATGAAGTGGTGATTCATGAAGCACATGTGGGTTTTCACCCGACCAATAACGCATATTTTGCTTATTGACAAACCCATTGAGCTAAAAATGAGCTCCGTCACTGAAGATGATTTTGCGATGAAATCATCTTGGCGGATCTTCTCTAGAACCCAATCGGAGAACGTAGCCCGTTAATGTACTTTACCATGATGAAAATGTTGAGTTTACTGAATAAATTGACAGTGACAGTTTGATGATTAGTGAAAGAGTGCGTTCACAAATTAAATTTAAAGTTGTCAAGTCCCTATTGGAAAACCCTATATATGCATATCGCGTCAACCTGGATGATATTTAAATTAGTTTTCAAAGATTGAGAACCTTAGTTATCGATACAAGCAGCTGCGATGTAATTTTGATATCAATTTATTTAAACTGCAACCACTGGCAACGAAATTTTGACAGACTGTGTAATTCACTTTAACTCTTGAATACGACTGTTATATTGCTTGTCGGTAATTTTAATGGTCGGCTAGGGCTTTCAAAATAGTTTCGTAACTGGATATGATGGCGCAAATCGAAGGGTTCAGTCTGTCATTCAGTCAAAAATACTGCAAATTACCGATGCGTATAACTGTCGTGTTTTGAATGGTAGCTGTGCAGGAGACTTGGAAGGCCATTTCACGTTTATTCGTGGATCATCGTGTTCAATTATTGATTACTGTTTTATAGCTGGTAAAAGGAATGATACCTTCTATGACTTCCAAGTTGGTGCGGAAATTTTTTCTGACCACATGCGCCTAGAAATAACCATATCTTGAACTGCAAGTGTAAACAATGTTAAGCCTACATTCGTTAAATAATAAGGTCTTTTACCGAAGCTAGTCTGGAAAGATCGAATACTCGATATTAACAACACAACTCAAATGTGATTGTTGAAGAACGGAAAGAACATATGTGTAATAATTAATACCAGATCTTTAGCTGAATTTTTGAAAGCCGTGAAATATATAAATGGACGCACTTACTCTAACGTCACCACTATTTCAGTATGCAGCTCCTATGCTTATTGATGACAAACTTGATGCACCTTTTTCACTTGAAGATGTTAAGGAAGCTATAAAAAATTCCAAACAACATAAAGCCCCAGGATATGATCGAGTTACTTTTAAATTCTATAAAAATGCTACAGATGAATTTATAAAATTGCTGTCGGTGGAATTCAAACGTATATTCGAAACCGCTCATATTCCGGATAGTTTCAAAGAATCTATATTATTTCCATTACATAAAAAAGGCGACTATAAAGATCCAGTAAACTACATGGGTATTTTGTTTTTAAACACGTCGGCCAAGTTGTTCGCAGCTTTAATATACAAACGGATTAGTGAATGTGTAAAAGAAGACAGCATCCTTACAGAATTCCAAGCTGGGTTTAGAAAGGGTTACTCCACAATAGACCAAATATTTCTGGGTGACTCCGTTGACGGTCTTCAGCGGATGATTAACAGTCTTAATTAACTGCAATACTTGGAATCTAACAGTCAACCTGCAGAAATCAAAAATCATGGTGTTTAGAGATGGAGATGGGAGTGGAAAGGTGTAAATTTAATGGTGAATTCGTTGAGATCATGCGCATGTTGAAATATCTAGGTATGTTAGTATCAGCAAACTTAAATGTAAGCAGACACCTTGAAGTAAAATTAGCAGATGCTAAGCGAGTTATTTCATCGATATGGGACCGTTGCATTAGAAACAATTACATATCGCATAGCGCGAAACAAATGGTTTTTCGTTCGTTTTCATGTGGTTCGTGTTATAGACCTAATAACTAAAATAAGTTTTACTTTTACAGTTTTTTTTTTTTTTTTTTAGGAAGCTACAAAATAACGCAGGTATTGCTTCAAATTCATAATGTGACTTGACCTGCTCATATTACTACACCAAGGTATTTGAACTCTAAGCAAGAACTTGAGATTAGTCCTTCCAGGCCAATATTAGTTCGTTGCCGTTGTCTGCCTTTTGAGAGGAACGCATTTCGTCTGTACTTCAACTCTCTACTGGCTCAGTTTTGATCATTTGGATAGTGGCCGGTTGTTTTACTTCCTTACGGTTGCAGTTTTCACATCAAAGTCGTAGCCCTGCAACAGCTCGATCCATCGCAATTTGGCCTTCAGGGTTCCTAAATTGTAGTAGCAATTTCAGAGTTGCATGGGTGTGGGGTAACCCAAAGTGGGAACACTGTACAGCTGCCGCTTGATTTCTTGGAAAGTTTTATCACACTTTACCGACATCCTGAACTGTTGGCATTTTTAGGTAAGTTGATGCAATAACAGGGTATATGATATTCTAAGAAAAAAATCGTTCTACGGTAATAATGTTGACATTATTTATCGAGGATATTTTGGCGTATCCTGACCCATGTTAACTGAAATTGCTCTCTTAATACTAATGGTAAAAATTTCATTTAGGACCTTATTTTTAGAAGAAATATCAGCCTTTGTAACTGCGTTTAAATAAAGTTGATACATATCTTGTTTGAGTCTTCAGATATCCAATTTATGAGACTGTTCCATTTTTCTTGTATATTACAACTTATTTTAGACTATATATATAAAGCAACTTATGTAGGTCAGCAACATAGTCAATTCAATTTTACACTTTAATTTAATTTAACAATTTACAATAATTTATTAATGCAGAATAGTTGATACATAAAATTCGTTCAAAATCTTAATGTAGTTGAAGATGGTAAAACGATGTAAAGAAAGTCTTCTGATAGTAGTCAGAGGTAAGGAAAATGGATGGCAAATATATCTACCGAGACTACGGCCTCTATCCGTACCATATAAGCAGTAAGGTTTTCGTAGCAACCACCGGAAAGTGGGATCAAATCAAACATCAATCTGGCGAAAGCAAGATAGTCGCACTTAATATTTCTAAAGCATCAGGCATCAGGCTTTTTTGTCGAAAATGTGTACTTTGGGAATTGATAACTCTATTCTTCAATGAATTAAAGTTACCTTTCAGAACGTTCAATTCAAATTGTCTTGGATGGTTTTAATTCTGATATTCAAAAAATAAATGCTGGTGTGCGCCATAGTTCCCCTCGGTCTTCGACACTCTTTTTAATTTTCATTAATAATCTCTTATTTACAACTTCTTATCCAATATATTGGGTTATATAAAAAGTCTCCGCGGTTTTTTGTCACTAGATGGTGTTGGTATCCATTTATCTGGAAACACTTATCTAATGGTGTCAAACGAAAACGTATTTGAAAGGGGCCATGTCAGGCTACATTTTTTGTGAAGACAGCTGTTCAATTCGTTGCTCGTGTTTAAAGTGAGTAAGCGCCACCCAGGAGTGGTTTGTTCGATTCCGTTCCGGAAATTTCAATGTAAAAGATGCACCTCGCACTAGTCGGCCTGTCATTGAAAAAATCGATGGAATTTTGCAATTAATGAAGAAGCTCGATGCCACATGAATTAACACAAATAAATTTAATTGACCGAATAACCATTAGTGAAACGTTGCTGAAATGTAACGAAATGAAACCATTTTTGAGGCGATTCATTACGGGCGATGAAAAATGGATTAATTGCGAGAATATCTAACACATCATGGTCAAAGGTCGGTGACCGACTACAAACGACTTCAAAGCCTGGATTGACGGCAAACAAGGTTATGTTGAGTGTTTGGTGGGATTGGAAGGGAATTGTCTATTATGAGCTCCTAAAACGTGGCGAAACGTTTGGCACAACTCAACTGTTTGAATGAAGCTTTCAAAAAAAAGCGACCAGAATTAGTCAACAGAAAAGGAGTTGTCTTCTATCATCACAATGCTGGGCCACCAATATTTTTGATGACCCGGAACAAATTGACGGAGATTGTTTGGGAAGTTTTGATGTATCCACTGTATAGGCCGGATCTTGCATCCTCTTATTACCATTTGTTTCTGTTTTTTGCAAAACTCCCTTGATAGTAAAAAATTGGCCGACCGAAGAGCCGCTGAAAATCACTTCGCCAAGTTTTACGCTGATAAACCACAGAAGTTCTACACAGATGGAATTGTGAAGCTACCCGGAAAAAGGAAAAAGGTCATAAATAATAACGGCCAATATGTATTTGATTGAAATTGATTTTGAATAAAGAACATTTTTTCAAAAATGTACCAAAAACCCGCGAAGATTTTTTATATTGGGTCTAACTAACTTAATTCGTGCGGTTTGCTAAGACATGGCGTAACTTGTATTATTCCATTGGAACATGCGTTGGAAAGCTACTGTCATTGTACGTCATTTCAGTATATGTCATTTATTTGAAGCGTAAACAATAATTTTTTTTCACTCAAATATGTCAAACTTTGTGCCTGAAAAAGTGTTTTTGCGGGGAGTTCTTCTTCATTACTTTAATATGAAAAAAACTGCTGCCGAAAGTCATCGTATTTTGGTGGAAGTTTATGGTGAACATGCGCTAGCTGAGCGAACGTGCCAAAAGTTGTTTGCACGATTTAAAAGTGGTGATTTTGGCTTGGAAGACGATGAACGTCCTGGGCAGCCAAAAAAGTTTGAAGATGAAGAACTGGAAGCATTACTCTATGAAGATTGTTGCCAAACACAAGAGCTCGCAGAATCTTTAAGTGTCACTCAAGCAGCCATTTCAAAACGTTTAAAAGCAGCTGGATATATTCAAAAGCAAGGAAATCAGGTTCCACATGAACTCAAGCCGAGAGACGTCGAAAGGCGGTTTTGCATGTCCGAAATGCTGCTGGAACGGCACAAGAGGAAATAATTTTTTCATCGGATTGATACTGGTGGTAAAAAATTGATCTATTACGACAACCCCAAACGCAAAAAAATCATATGTGAAACCCGGCCAACCAGCCAAATCAACGGCAAAGCCGAATATCCATGGTGCGAAGGTAATGCTCTGTATTTGGTGGGATCAGATGGGTGTGCTGTATTATGAGCTGCTAAAACCAATGGACAACGCTACCGAACAAAATTAATCCGTTTGAAGAGAGCAGTAGCCGAAAAAGCCCGGAATATGCGACCAGATACGAGGTAATAATTTTCCATCATGACAACGCTCGGCCCCACGTTGCTATTCCGGTTAAGAACAGTGAATAGAAAGTCTTACCCCACCCGCCTTATAGCCCAGACCTTGCCCCTTCTGACTACCATTTGTTCCGGTCGATGCAGAACGCCCTCACTGAAATACGGTTCACATCAGAGCAGAATATCAAAAATTGGCTTGATTAATTCTTGGCTGCCAAGCCGGCGCTGTTCTTTTTCTTTGCCAGAAAGTTGGGAAAAAGTTATAGCTTCAGATGGGCAATACTTTGAATAATACAATTGTACATGTTTTTCTTAAATAAACGTTCAAATTTTGAAAAAAAAACCGCACGAATTAAAATATATACCCAATAAGTGCCAATATATTTTTGCTGACAACAGTGCTCTCTGCTTTGCATATTCCTTCCCGTATTCACGTCCCCGCTCTTCAGCTGTAGAACGCAAACGGCAGTGTAGCTCAATAAATTACGATATGAATTTCCCAATAACCAATTGGGAAACTATCAATAGAGTTGAATTTAATGCTTCCAATGCTGTCTGCTATCGTTGAAGCGAAGTTTAAATACTAGCCATTATTCGTGAATGCATCGTCGAAACCGAAAAATTTTCCATCCTCGGGAAGCGTGTCAGTGACACACATATTTGATGTCGTCAAAAATGCTGAGAAATGTCTAGGTTTCCCCAAGCGATGTAAGAAATATTTCACCCCCTCTGATTCGCCCTCAATATATAAGGCATTCATCCGCCTAAAATTGGAGTTCAATACCCACATCTGGTCATGTGCTTCTAAAACATTTCTGCGCCTGGCAGATAGGATTCTCATAGGTGATACTATATCAGTCAGTTAATTGACACCACCGAACACCAAACACCGATGTAGTATCTTCTGTCTCATTTTGTTTCATCGCTATTAGCATAATCAGTGCTCCATAGAAATCGCCAGTAGAATTCAACCCCATCAAACATTCAACCGTATCTCCCGTCTCGCTATGATGCTCATCAGTATACCCTCAAGCCCACTTTTCAGGAAAAATGTTTTATTTACTTTTATCACTTTGGAAGTGTGTGGACGACTGACAAATAAGGTTATGAAGAAAAAATTTTAAATAATACATAGGGAAATCTATTTAAAAGTTAATGTTTTCATTTAGTTTAGTACTGTTAAAAAAGTAAGGTGACTTTATATTTTTATAAAAAAATTATTTATTTATTCAATATTAATGTTTTCCCGTTCAAGATTCACAAGATAAACTTGTGCCAACACTTCTCTCAATCCTCGAAATACTTTTCATAACCACTTTTTGGTATAGCCTTGAGCTCTTCCAGCAATGCCGTTTTTACTTCCTCAATCGTTGCAAATCTCCATCCTTTCAGAGGTTTCTTCAGTTTTGGGAACAGGAGAAAGTCGCATTGGGCCAAATTCCGTGAATATAGTGGCTAAGTCATGATTATCGTGTTGTTTTTGGCCAAAAAATTTCTCACAAGCAACGATGAATGAGTAGACGCATTATCGTGACGCAAAAGCCATGAATTGTTTTTCCACAATTCTCGCAAACTTATTGACCGAACAATCTTGAGGTAAAAACTCCTGATGCACTACTCCACGGTAATCGAAAAAAAGTGATCAAAACTTTGACATTTGATCGAACTTGGCGTGCTTTTTTCGGTCTTGGCTCTCCTGGGTATTTCCATTGGGACGATTTAACTTTGTTAAGACGTTTTTAAGCAAGTCAGGATCATCATTGACGTCATTCAAGTGCTCCTGAGCAATGGTTCTTCTGATCAAAATTAAGAAGTTTCGGAACAAACTTCAGTCCATATCCGATCTTTTTCCAGGGAAACTTACGTGACGTAAAAATGGCTCCACGTCCGAAACGGAATTCCGTTCAGATACAATCTGAACCAAACTCATCTATTGCTAAAAGGAATCACCATCCATTTTCCTAACGTATTTGGGTCATCCTGGATAACAAACTTCCTGTACTAAACATACCGCGGCGATTATCTCGGCGATTACCGGATAAATATTTCGGTAAGACATGGTTTTTGTCACCGGGTAGGGTTCATTGGACCTACGCGGCTATGTGTTCGCCGTTAGCTGAAAAAGCTTTCACATAAACATGCCATTTCTTCTTTCACCAGGCTCTGTTTTGGCTGCTGTTTTGGCTCCTAAGAAAGCCTGGCTTTGCACTAAGGTTACCAATGAATCTCCCTCGCTTTGATATTCTTATCCTGGGCTGCAACCTTAAAGCCATCTTTAATTGTCCTTATGTACAATATAATATAAAATGTAGTAATAATTGTTTCCTTGTAAAGAATGTTGTAGAGATCAAACACTGTGTGTGAACGCACTATTTCACTAATCATCAAACTGTCACTGTCAATTTATGGTAAACTCAACATTTTCATCATGGTACAGTACGCTAACGAGCAACATCTGCAAATTATAAAAATTTTCTACAGATATTCGGAGTCGCAAAATCATTTTCAGTGACGAAGCTCGTTTTTGGCTCAATGGGTTCTTCAATAAGCAAAATATGCGTTATTGGTCGTGTGAAAACCCACATATGCTTCATGAATCACCACTTCATCCACAAATAATAACTGTTTGGTGCGGTTTGCATGCCGGCGGCGTTATTGCGCCATATTTTGTCGTCGACGATAACAATCGTCATGTTACTGTGAATGGTCAGCGTTATCGCGCCATGATCACCGATTATTTTTGGCCCGAATTGGAAGATATGGACTTGGACGACATGTGGTTTCAACAGGATGGTGCCACAAGCCACACAGCACACGCTACAATCGATTTATTGAAGAGTAAGTATGGTGAGCGTGTTATCTCAAGACATGGGCCAGTCGATTGGCCGCCTCGTTCGTGCGATTTAACGACGCTTGACTATTTTCTGTGGGGCTACGTTAAGTCATTGGTTTATGCCAACACGCCAACGACGTTGGAAGAGCTCAGAGCCAACACTGAACGCGAAATAGCGGCCGTTTCGGCCGAAATGTGTGGCCGAATCGTTGAAAATTGGGTCCAACGAATCGACCGCTGCAAACATGCCCGCGGTGGCCATACAAATGTTTTGATTGAATTCAAGCCAATAATAAAGTTTTTGAAATATCTGAAATGGTTTTCCTTTTATTTAAAAAAAAAAAAAAAAAATAAGTTGTCAAGTCGTTATTATAAAACCCTATATCTGATTCTCATACTTGATTCTAGGATGAGCTTTGTTAACCATATAAATATATTAAAAAATGACTTCCGATATACCCTTCCTCATTTTCATTATATGCGTAACGTTTGTTCAATCAGTCTTTTAAAGGCTATATACTGTGGCATCTTTCAACCTAGACTTCAGTATGGACTTGCCTATTGGCAAGTTGATATTATAAAAATATGTTATAAGAATAATTTGTCGTAAACCTGCTAGACATTCTAGTTTTCCGTTATTCTGTTACCTGAAAATTTTACTTATTCGTCACTTGTTCTTTTTTAAGGTGTTGAAAATGTTCTATATGAAGAACGGTTACCGTAATTTTCGTTTAATTTCTAGTCACAATCTCCGTGGAAGCTTGTCTTGCACTCATTCCATTCCTTATTTTCGAACCTCTGCATTCCGTAATTTTTATACTGTTTTATTTACCTGCTACCACTAGACCGATATTATTTAAGGCTTCCCTTCTAACCTTTGATCTTAATCATAAAAAAAAATAAAAAATTTTTGTTCCATCAGTCTTTGTTTTTTGATTTTATACCTTTTGAATTTTGAATTAATATTAGTTTTATAAAAAAGAGTCACCCCAGCCATAAATAATTTTTCACTTCTATTTTATTGATGTAATGGATGACATAGAATTCTATTTTAATTTAAAATAGTGAATGTTAATCTAATTTCTCATTATTAAAAAGTCATTTGATTTTGTAAATAATTATATGCAATTTTATTTGTAAGAAATAAGAAATAAATAATAATAATAAATAATAGCTGTCTAATCTACACACCAGATAACAATAACGCTAGATTTCATTCCTCATTGGGAAAACTTGCGTCTGTCTTACAAGCGGAGATAGCAATGAACTACTATATATTGTGAAGAGTCGGATGATACTTTCGATAGCGAAGTTGCTCTCAGCTCTCACCACTTCCAAGCGAACTTGAGCATTCGAAGCTTTTCTTAACCCAATCGAAGGACTGGACTCACTGAGTCTGGTTTTAGCCAGAGGCCACAATGAGATTGCAGAAAATAAGATTGACTATAAGCTAAATACTAGATAAGGCAGTTTTTTCAGGACTCGAACCTGCATTCGAAGCGTCGAGGACCTTGGCTATGGTTTCATTGGCAGTTGGGTTTCTTGAGACCATAGCTGCAAAGGGCACGACGCTCCAGGATCCCGGTAGACTAAACGAATATTTCCCGACGTCTCATAAAGTCAACGATTTTCCTTTTGTCCTTCAGTAGAAAAGACTTTGGACAATTACCTACCTCCTAATGGGGGACCCGCCCAATTGTCAAGGCTACACCCATCAATGACGTAGTCTAATAATAAACGGAGATAGAGCAATACTGGTCTTATCATAATGATTTTCAGATTGATGCCAACGAAGTTAACTACAATTTAAATTATAAGCGGCCGGCCATAGGTGTTGTTGATGGGAAGGATCACCCGTTATCCTCACCGGAATATAAAAATCAAGATACCATGGGAGTCAGGGCCCCTTGGAGACGGACTTCGGTCCGAGTCTGTCTTAGAAGAGGTAGGCCACTAGTGGGAGCATCATAGTGGCTGTGGCTTAACCCTAAAATCGCAAGAAGGGTGTTCCATGTTTTGTTGAACCGATGTAGAAAGGTGTAGTAAATACTGGGTGCCGTGACCCTAAAGTCGGCAATAGGTTTTAGGTCAGGCTCGACGCAAACCAAGAGTGAAACCTGTGCTCTCAACATTTGTTCCGAATTGGTATTACATTAATACATGCAAATGTTGGCCAGGTGTAACCTTTCTTCCATGGATGTATGGACATCCCGTGAAATTAAATCAATCCATTTTTAAGCGTTTACGTATAAACACAATCTACCGTCTAAAGGTCTCTACGCTTCTGTTGAACATTTAAGTATGCTTGGCATAAGTGAAAGAAGATACTACGATGCCTGCAGTAAGATTATGACACTTTACTACTGAAACTGAAACGTTTACTCATCTTTCTACGAAGCACTAAGCAATTTCAATTAAAGGAACATATAGAAAGTACAGTGAACAAACTAAAACAGAGGTACAATTTTATGAATCGCATGAAATTTAACATACATTTTCGTATAAATTAAAATGCTGTTCTTAATACGTTTGAGACGATGTGCATAATAAATAAAGCCGAAAGTTTCAGTTTTATAACGTATTAGCTAATGCACACGTTAATAGAAAATATCAAAAAACAAATTATTACTAATATAATTTGCATTTTCTTTCTGGATAAATACGAATGAAGAACTATGTTTTTGTTACAATACAAAAAATCGACATATAGAGGCAAATACTAGTCAATTTTGGATAGTGACTTACAATACTAATTAAAAAAGGGGGAAAAATGTTTTTTCTTTAATAAAATAATTTACGAAATGTAATAAAAGAACGGGTTTTCTTAAAGAATTAAGTCATATGTCAATGTTTAACTTACATCTCCTTTTCCTGGAGTAAAAACTTTTGCTCCAATATTATAATGACAATGTTTGCCAAGCTTTTCAATTGCAGTTGATTGGCCTCTTACAATGACAACGCGTCGCGGTCGTAATTGTGATAAAATTTTCAAGATAGATTCACCGTCCGATCTTCCCTCAAAGTCTATAAATTGAATTTGTGCATTTATCTCAATTGATTTGCGACTGCTAAGGCACTTTGTTGGATTTCCTAACAATGTTATATCTACAAATTAGAGAAATGAAAATAAAAAAAAAAAAATTTTAAAGCTTTTCTTTCTTTCTTTCTGTCTTTCATAAATACATTAATTAAAATTTTTAAAATTAACAATAAATTAAAATTAAAAGTTTTACAATTTGGTTTCGTATTATATATCTTCTTTAATTAATAAGAGGTCTTAAGATAACATAGAATGAGAATTATAAAATAGTTATTCGCATATGTACTGGTAGCTTAAAAATTTTGATATGCGCAATACTATCAATTAGCATTATTTGGAACAGTAAGTAGTTCATTCAAATTGGAGTAGCTCAAAAATATTCGCTTAAAGTATATAACATAGCTTGTATATTTAATTACGTGTGGTACAAGTGCATATACCTATGTTATTTGGAAACAACCTGCCGATTCTATCATACAAAGAGAATAAAGGACAATTTCAGAAATTGCCACCCACTTGCAGTGTTCCTGCTCAAACCAAGCTGACACAATAGTGAACTATTATCTGATACAAATCAATTCCTCAGCAAAGGTGGTACATCAGGTTTGCAGCCTAACACGAAAAAAATCATTTAGTGAGAGATGAGAATGGGACAGAAAATATCGACATATTTTCCATCGAATAATTCGAAAAGTGATCTAATCGAACAAACGGATGTAAAAATCTTAATACAAGAATTATTGAAAGAGTTAAAAAACTTGACCAAAAAAATAATAATAATAATAAACACTGTGTAGCGCTCCAACGCTCCAACTACACAACGGTGTTGTGCATCACGAATTTTTAAAAGAAGGCCGGACAGTAAACAAAGGGTATTATTTAGACGTTATGAGACGTTTGCTTGAAGCAATTCGCCTAAAGAGACCAGAAATGTGGGCAGAAAACTCGTAAATTTTGCACCATGATAACGCACCGTCGCACAGTGCCATCATTATTCGTAATTTTTTGACGAAGAATGCAACAAATACCATCTAACAGCCACCGAATTCACCTGATTTGGCTCCCTGTGACTTTTTTCTGTTCAATCTAGTTAAAAAGCACGGGGAACGTGTTTCAGCAGCCGAGAGGAAGTAATGGAAAAATCGCAGGAAGCACTGATGGACATACTGAAAACCGAACATAAAAAATGTTTCGAGGATTGGATCAAGCGCTTTGTAGGGGACAAATAAAGATTTAGATGATTAAACTTGTATTTTTAATTTTCTGAATAAATTCCTTTGATCAACTTTTTGATCAAGATGGTATTGTGAAATAACTAATATAAGCATTGTGAATAAGTAGGTACAAAGAATATTGTTACACACCCTCATAACAATAGTAGTAAAAAATAAAAAAACAAGGAAAGAGATAATTATTTCATAGCTAATATGGAAACGAAGCGATTTAAATCGCTATCACACAGTCTATGCCTAAATCAAAAAGATCAGAGAATTAAAGCGTAGGATGATATCGATTCATTCCAGGATCCAAAAACAGAGCAAGAGCTGAGGGAAATCAGCAGACTACCTGGCAGTGTGAAAGGCTATGAGATAGTCAGGGATAAACCAATCTATCAAACCATAATCTTAAGTATTAGGCAGAAAATACGAAAAGGAGCTGACGGGTCTGCCATCAGAAAATGCCTCTCATTGCACTAGGCAGATAAGAGAGATGTCATAACTCTGGAACACCAGCTAAGTTCACTAGATGAGGTTCAAGTATAGATGAGTTATGCCAGTGAGTTACTAAATCTCCATCATAAATAAAATTAAGGCTGACTACAGTATTAAGACGATCAACGCACTAATTGAAAACTATCGAAGTCGGGTCCTTGATGTTTTTACAAGGGGACTAAATGGTGAACTACCGAAAATACTCATCATCGAGAAGCCACAAACCTTATCCGAAGCATACGCCTCAAGCTAAGAGGTCCAGAGCTCGAACAAAAGAGCATGACCATACACAGTAAAAATAACCTTAGCATGAAACCATGCACCACATACCAATACCATTAAAACTAGAGCGTTATACAACACCACCTATGCAGAAACCACTGCAACTGCCATAAAAAATTGCGGCACACAACATTCAGCATAAGCCGCAACAATAAAATTAACATTTTTAAACTCAATTTCGGCAAAATCAACACCATCAAAGTCGAAGTCAATCACCAGGACCACTTGGAAATTATCCTCAACCACAATACCCAACCGCGCCAAAACCCGCAACACCAATGTCCGCTGACCTGTCTATGCAAACGACACAGGCCAATTATCATATAACGGCCAAATGGAACACAGATGGAAATTAGCAAAGCATAGAATCACCAAAGATGGTTCCGTTTTTAAATTTCTAATCGGCACAGGAACCAATAAAAATTTTGTGAACACCGGATTTGTTACCAACACAAAACCGGCTAACAAACCATTCAAAATTCAATCAGTCGGAGGTGAAATTCGAGTTAAAAGAAAAATCTCTGGTCCATTTTTCAAGAATGCAGGAAATGACACCATCTTGGACTTCCTCATTTTACCTGGCTTAAAGACATTAAATGGTATTATTGGTCATGCCACTCTTAAAAAATTAGAGGCAATCGTAAATAAGTAAAACAACATTTTAATAATAAAACCAGGTATCACAATCCACCTGGAAGAAAATAAAGCGGTTCAAATCAATAACATCGATATTAATAACGAACGTCTATCCAATGAGAGAAAGAAACTATTCATAACATAATTAACAGAGATAAGAAAGTATCTAGCTCAATCAGCCAATAGATACCAACATAAGAGCAGACATCAAAACGACGAGAGCTCAGGCTATATATACGAAATCCTATCCGTATCCAGTAAATCTGAGACCGGAAATGGAATCGCAGATCCAAAAAAATGTTGCAAAATGGAATTATAAGGCGACCAAAGAAGCCCGTACAATAATCCGCTATGGATAGTACACAAGAAGTACCAAGAACAAGAAGTCAGCCACTGATGAGAGGAAATATAGAGTGGTAATAGGCATCAGGAGACTAAACACAGTCACAGATTCAGACACATACCATACCATATTCCCGATTTGCCTTCAACCAAATACGAATGAAGGAAGCAGACATCCCGAAGACAGTCTTCGCTACAATGAATGGGAAGTATGAGTTCACTAAGCTTCCATTCGGAGTTAGAACTATAGATGACATTGCAAAACCTTACATTGGCCCAATATGTTATCTATACATCGACGACATAATAATATTTAGCAAAAATGAGGAAAAACACCATAAGAACGTCGAAACGGTGTTATCCGCGTTGGAAGCGGCAAACCTCAGAATAAACCTGGAGAAAACACATTTTCTTGAACGAGAAACCGAACTTTTCGGGTACCTTATAGCTAACAAAGGTAGTAAACCCGATAGGATTGCTATCCGCAATCTAAAACCACCAAAAAACCTCAAAGAACGAAAATGATTTCTTGGGCTCACCTCATACTACAGACGATTCTAAGGGACTTTTCAGGATTACAAAGCCTTTGAAGAATCTTACAGTATTCTCACAGTAGAGACAGGCCAATAACTTACATCTCCATATTGCTTAATAGGGCTGAAGAAAACTATTTCACTAGCGAGAAGCAGACGCTGGCAATTGTTTGGGTTCTTGAAAACCTGCAGAACTATTTATATGAAGCAAAGAAAATACGAATTTTGATAGATCATTAGCCACTGACTTTTGCTTTGAAGGGAGCAGATTTGTGTATATTGAGATTTTTAAGTACCTTCCTACTACACGGGTATGTAGGAGGATTCGACGCACTCAAATGTAGGCGGTGACAAAGCATAATATGGATGTGTTGAAGCAGATTGGCCTTGTTTAAAGAGCTGACAGCTGGAATGTCATTAAAGATGATCGTTGGGATGGAGGATGAGGTAGAATTTCTAATGTTTTTGACGAACGACAACAATTTTTTACTGCCATTGGGACATTGTAGTATTTTTTTTTTTTTTTTCGTTATCGAGGAAACAGAACGACTAGTTAAAATTCCTAAAGAAGCTTTTAAGTCTGCTCCAATTGGCTTTCTGGTATTACCATACGGGTCTTTTAGACATCTTTTCTCTTTATGTGTGGTCGATGTACGAGAATTTAGCTGATATGACGCAGTGGTCCGATGATCCTAGTGGAGATAGCACATTGACCTTGTATTTATCAAGGTGAGAAGTTAAAAATAAGTCCAGGATGTTGGCGGTATGAATATCAACGTCTGCTATACGTGTGGGCTCATTTACAAGCTGGGTCGAGTTGTTTTCCGCAGCGAAGGTCTCAACACACTGTCCTTCGTGTGTTGTCTGTCCAGAATGTATATATTGAAATCGCCCGTAATAACGATTTCAGTATGAGGATACAGAGATAACAATTCTTTGAATGCAGTCAGATAGCGCATCGAACTCGTTAAAGGTCGAAATCCTTTTCAGTTTGGGGCCACTTTAAATAAAGCAGTAGTGGATAATTTG
Source organism: Volucella inanis (assembly GCA_907269105.1). Taxonomy (NCBI): domain Eukaryota; kingdom Metazoa; phylum Arthropoda; class Insecta; order Diptera; family Syrphidae; genus Volucella; species Volucella inanis. The sequence goes on along the minus strand of OU026153.1, from coordinate 119,450,153 downwards.
CTTACGGAGAAGGAATTTTAGCCACAAGAAGTTGAATTCCGGATTGTAACACGGATCACATTGTGGTGGAGTTTGGTAAGCTACACCACTACGCAAGTAAATGACGAGACCACGGTGAGGTAGCGGTAGCCAGGTAGCTTTGGATCAGAGCACTCTAAGAGATGTAGGCAGGGATCTACCTGTGTTTCACTAAATGCCAAAATAGCTGGTTTGTATTTACAGACGTGGACGTATGCAGAAGAGTGAATACTTTTTAGCTCGAGTATGTTAGCTACGTCAACCCTGAATTCCCTACTCATAATCACAAACAAAAAGAGAGAACACAAATACTAAGCAAGGCTGCGAAGTGAAAATTCTGAAGTTGGCATACCGAATCAAGTTGTTGTATGCCAACAACAAAATGATGCACTCAGCCATTGCCCGGTGGGAAAGTTGGGATAACAGCACTGTTTTTTTTTTTTTTTTTTTTGGTATAAACTGCACTAAATTTTTTTTTTTTTTTGTAACTACACATGAGCAGCAACATGTGTGCACTCGTCGGCTGTCAGTATGGTACTGAAATCGAAATGTCTTTTCATTTCGACTGACAGATCTTTTTCTTCTATGCCTGTAATTTTTTCTAATATTGTGCAGTGCAGCCTTTCTACATATAGGTTACTGGTTTGATTATTTGTTTTAGTCCAATAAATTTCAACGTTGTTTTCCCTCAAAAACTGTATGATTTTTTCTAACTTAAAATCGTTGTCTATGATAATCATGTTGGGCTTTCCAAACTTAGAAATGTGTTCAATCAACATTTCCTTTTTACTTCTTCAATTTCTATCCATAATCGTATAAGCTACTGCAAACATAGTTAGTTTGTCAATAATTGTTACAAAGGCTTTCTTTTGTATATGAAAGATATCGTTCGTTTTTGTGAATTGGAGTTTCGGTGATATAAAACCTAAGTTGGCTTCCTGTCGTATTTTATCTCCTAACATTTTTTACAATTATATTATTGTTTTTAAACGTATAGTATTGTAAAATGTTTGTGTGGGTACAAATGGTGGAACTTATTACTTTCAATACAATCTCTTTTATCTATTGCAATCCACAATCCAATCGGTTATCTCATCCAATTTTACTTTTCTTTATCTTCCACTTAAACCTCCTAATCACTATCTTAATCCACAGTTTCTTTCCTCTTGTTCCTACCAGGCCAGTATTGGTATTAGATTTCGTTTGTACTCAAACCCTCTACTAGTTCAGTCCTGATCATTTGGACTACGGCCTGCGTCTTCGCTTCCTTACCACTCACTACTTCTGCTGGGAGACTTTCGTTGTATTGTTTTGCCTGCGATACTGGGATAATTGCCCTAGAGTCACTGATTCCTGCTACCAACTTCTGCCCCGTGAAGTAAGCATTTCCCAACTAATGGCTTTGGAAAGTTTGACTGGCTTCTCTTGAGCAGGAGCTCTGAATCTGCAATTCCCTTGATGAACGCGTGCCTTGCCATTTCGTGGAATGTTCTAGTCTGGTGATGTCTGCTTGGAGCTGTTGCAGTGTTTCCCCTCGTTCCTGCATTCAGTTTTGCAACTGAACCATTTAAACCTCCCACGTGTGGCTATCCCCAAATCTTTTCTTGGTAGCCTGCACTAAAGCCGTATAGTCCCTATTCTTTTCGGTATCGATTGTTTTTAACAATGCTGCTGCAGGACTTTGTAAGGCCATTGCTAGTCCAAAGCACTTCTCCTTATTCTCCCAGTGGTTCGCACAAGCAGCCATTTCGAACTGCTTTTTATACGCAGAGGGACCATAAGGTCTTGCTATCGAGTAAGGCGAGGCTTCAACCCTTTTCTCTTTGGACCGCTGGAAAAACATTTTCGGAGTTTCTGTTTTTGCACTGTATCGAGTTCTTTTGAAAGTTCCTCAACTTTGCTGTCCATTTATTCAACATTTTTGTCTATTCTTTCAAATTTGTCATCAATTTCTTCGAACTTGTGCTATAGAACGTTCTTTTGCTCTTCCAGATTTTTCTTTTGTTCATCGAATTTTTTTTTTCTATGCTGTTTTTCTGCCGTTCAGCTTTTGTTCGAGACTGTTCTTTGTTCCTGATCTTCAACGTCAAGGGAATATGTATCTGGATTATGTCCTTCGTTGTTCGTTTGCCTCCACTGGCGCTGAGGTTTCTCCTGTCACCGTGATCTGTCAAAAAAAGCCTATTGAAAATCAAACCTCACGATCAATCACTCTACTTTATTATCTAATTATTTATACAATAATATAAGTTTCTCGAACATACTCCCCGGCCGTGAACATAGTTCTCAATGTGTCTCGACTCTTAATGTCTCAAAGTTTCTCTGCCTTCCTGTTGTTGCTCTTCTTGTCGATTACCCACAGCCATCTTGTTCTTCGTTGTTGGTTAATGTGTAGTGCAAAGTTTCAATTGGAAAGTTCCTGCTGTGGTGATATTAATAATGTAAGTATTGTGTTTTTTAATTCATTTATTTTTTTGTTATTATGTGTATTTATTATTATATATATTTATTTGATTTAATCTGAATTAAAATAAATAAAATATTTGAAAATTCCGTGTTGGGCCAATGGCCCTTGTTGTTGCAGCTGTGCAGTGTATTTCATAATGGAAATTGCTCATCCCTGTCTTTCTCTCTTTCGTGCGCATAATTCGTTTAGGAAATCTGTAAACAATCCAAATTTTTGTGAAGATAAGTGCATATTCTAAAAATAAAACTACGGCACTTTTGGTCGTATTGGTGCAGCATCTTCAGATGAAGAAGCAGAGACATTCAACGAATTCAAGTAAGTCCCAACAAGAGGATACGCATTCTGAGGGTGGAGGTAATGCCACGGATAATTTTACACGGATTTGAATTGACCCTGGGGATAGCTTTGTTCCACGAATGACAGCACCAATACCCCGAGAATGTACAGTAGATTCAGGTATTTTGCATACGTGGACACCCTTCGATGTTTTTTGCAAAGTGTTTTCAAAAAGTGTGTACATGTACATAACTCAATGCATCAACGAAACATTTAAAATTTTGCCTTTCAGCAGCAAAAGGAGGAAGTATAAGCTAACAGATGCAGGTGATATCAAGGTTGTTGTAGGTTGTATGTTTATCATGAGCTATAACAGAGTACCAGCTTTGAAAGATTACTGGTCAACACATCCATCGCTTGGGAACAATGCCGTCAAATCAGCTATTTCAAGGGATAGATACAAATGAATATCTTCAAAAATTTAATTTGCCCCTCCTGAAAAGCCAAACGATTGTTCAAAGACGTACTATATAGATGACATTGTTTCTTGCTTGAAGAGCACATTCAAGAAATTGCGACAAGATAGCTACAGTCAAAGCATTGACGAATCTATGACAAAGTTTAAGGGTCGATCTTCAATCAAGCCCCTAAAACCTATAAAACGTGGAGTAAAAATGTGGTTACGGTGTGACTCCGTAACTGGGTATACTTATGATTCTAATATTTACACTGGAAGGGAACAGGAATCTACGGAGGGAACTTTAGGTGAAAGAGTCGTCAATGCCTTAGTCCGGACAATAACTGAACCCGATGTAATGGTTTGCTTTGACAGATTTTTTGCCTCTGTAAACTTACAGGAAAGTCTTAAATTTCCAGCTGTGGGAACATGCATGACCCAGAGAAAAAATTTGCCGAAAATAGGCGATAAACTAAAGCGAGGGGATGCAATTTTAACGTGTGTGAAATGGCAGGACAGAAAAGAAGTTATGGTTTTGAGCAATTGTCACAAGCCAACTATGACTACGGCTATGAAAACAATGAAAAATGGGCAGAAGGAATCTATTCCTTGTCCACAAATGATTAAAAACGACAGAGAAATAATGGGAGGAGTCGACCTTACTGATCAAATGGCGGCAGTTTATGATCACTATCGGAAGTCAGCCAAATGGTGAAAAAATTTTTCTATCGTCTTATTATGATGTCTGCTGTCAACGCTTGGATCATACATTCCGAGCTAAACAGGAAGAAGACTCTTTTTATCGAATACCTTATAGCTATATCGGAGAGTCTTATTGCTGAAGGTCTTGAAACCGCACAAATTCAAAGGGCAAAAAGAAGAGGAAGAGTGTCTGAGAGACAAAAAAATATGGGCAATGTTTCAATGCATTTGCCTATTCCAGTAGCGACCCGAAGACGGTGCTCAAATTGCGCCCAACAATAAAAACAAACGCGCACAAAAATAATTTTCCAGGAATGCGATATTCCTTTGTGCGAATCTTGCTTTGCACCGTATCATACGAAATGAGTATTTTCCTTTTATCTTAAATTCTAAACGTAAATAAAGAAGTTCAAATAAAGTTTTTTTTTCCAAAAATAAAATTGTTTCCAAAATTTTCTTTTTCTAGTTGTGTAGGCGGTTTTAGTGTTGTGTTGTGTTATTACTGATGGTACACATATGTACCGCTCATAAATACTGGTTGTACAATGGTGTACCGTCTCCTGACAGCCCCGCCCCCTATTTCTATTTTTTTTTTTTTAAGCTGATAGTGTGATCAACAGTTTGCATACAAAAAAACTTAAAAAGTAACGTATTTGAATTCAGGTTCGAAAAGGTTAAAGCGATGAGGTGAAAAAAAAGGAATTTAAATGTTTTGCCTTTAATCTTAAAAATAGAATTCAAATTGTTGTTCAAATCAATGGGACGAAATGTGATACTTTGTAAGTCCCCATAGATGTATCTCAAAGGACCATTTTGATATAATACGCATACTATTATACTACAATACGATTGTTCAAAGACGTACTATATAGATGACATTGTTTCTTGCTTGAAGGGCACATTCAAGAAATTGCGACAAGATAGCTACAGTCAAAGCGTTGACGAATCTATGACAAAGTTTAAGGGTCGATCTTCCCTCAAGCAATATATGCCCCTAAAACCTATAAAACGTGGGGAGAGAAGTTATGGTTTTGAGCAATTGTCACAAGCCAACTATGACTACGGCTATGAAAACAATGAAAAATGGGCAGAAGGAATCAATTCCTTGTCCAGAAATGATTAAAAACGACAGAGAAATAATGGGAGGAGTCGACCTTGCTTATCAAATGGCGGCAGTTTATGATCACTATTGGAAGTCAGCCAAATGGTGGAAAAAATTTTCTATCGTCTTATTATGATGTCCGCTGTCAACGCTGAGAGACAAAAAAATATGGGCAATGTTCCTATGCATTTGCCTGTTCCCGTAGCGACCCAAAGACGGTGCTCATATTGCGCCCAAAAACAAAAACAAACGCGCACAAAAATAATTTGCCGGGAATCATACGAAATTAATATTTTCCTTTTATCTTAAATTCTAAATGTAAATAAAGAAGTTCAAATAAATTTTTTTTTCCCAAAAATAAAATTGTTTCCAAAATTTTCTTTTTCCAGTTATGTAGGCGGTTTTAGTGTTGTGTTGTGTTTTTACTGATGGTACACATATGTACCGCTCATAAATACTGGTGGTACAATGGTGTACCGTCTGCTGACAGCCCTGCCCCCCATTTCTATTTTTTTTTAAGCTGATAGTGTGATCAACAGTTTGCATAAAAAAAAACTTAAAAAGTAACGTATTTGAATTCAGGTTCGAAAAGGTTAAAGCGATGCAATGAAAAAAAAGGAATTTAAATGTTTTGCCTTTTATCTTAAAAATAGAATTCAAATTGTTGTTCAAATCAATGGGACGAAATCTGATCCTTTGTAAGTCCCCATAGATGTATCTCAAAGGACCATTTTGTGTACTTAAATGGTTATTATTTATATTAATGACGTACAAAACGTCCTAAAAATTTTAAATTAGCATTTTTCGTTTATGATACGCATACTAGCATGACAGGAAATTATTTGAGTGAATGTAATCAAATAATGCAAGATAAGCTAAATAATATTAATACAAGTATGTGTCCGAAACAAAGTAGACTGAAATTTAACGTAAGCAAAACCAAGCAAATGATTATAAATGAAACATTCAACACTTCTACTGATGATTGATGGGGTATGCAGAGTAAGTTCATGAAACTAAGTACCTAGGTACTGTAATAGATAACAAACTTAACTCTACAAATAACTTAAACTACGTGTGTAAAAAAATTGCTCCCAAAAGAATAACAAATATTTCTGCATTAAGTGCAATATATATATATATATATATATAAGACACATTTTGAATATTGTTCCACTGTTTTGCTTTATGTAGTAAGAATATAAGATATCTAAAGGACATAAAAATCGATCGGCACGTCTTCTCACACCGAACCCCCAACTCCGTATAAATTCACGCCTTCGCTGATGCATCTGAAAATGCATACGGGGCAGCCATTTTACTAACAAGGACATCATCACCACTATCCGATTGCCGATCACTTGCCGATTGCCAAGTCTAAGATTGCTCCTATAAAGAAGCTATCGATACTCGTAACACTCACCGCTAAACTCACCGATCGCGTCCTCAAGGATTTATTTCTAAACTCTGAAATAATACTGGACACATTCGTCGATAATCGGGTGTCAACAATCCAGTAACTTACATCATTTCAACAATGGCGACACGTATGATCGATTGACAATCCTGCAGACATGTTTTCCCGTGGAATCAAAGCAGCATGGTGCGGAATCATCACGACTCCCACCACACTCGCCTAAAGGAGAGTGCGAAATCAAAAAAATGACTACAAAACACGTATTGAAGGAATCTTTCAACATTACCTACGACATTAATCTTCAAAACAACTTCAGAAGACTACAACGTATCTTCGTTTACACTCTTCTCTTCACTCATAATCTAAAAGACGCGACAAACAAGGAATAAATAATAAAATCGGGCAGCTTAAAACCAACAAAATTACATAAGGCCTTAACATATATCATCTAGATCATGTAGAAAGAGGAATTCAAAAAAGGCCTAAGCAGCCTAAAGTAAACGTCAGAAACTTAAAGAGAAAGCCCAACCGCAAGCCTAGCCCCGTTTATCCACTCTTACTCCCATACCCTCATCCACTTACGAAGTTACTGATGACAGCCATCCACCAGGAGAACTTACATTGCGGTCCACAAGCTTTATTAGCCAGAAGGCAGAAACATTGGCCCGTCAAGGGCAAAACGCTTGCACGGTCAATAATTCAGCGCAGTGTGAGATGCGCAAGAGCACGACCAAGGTTGCTCATTCTCTATTTGGCATTCTAGACTCCGACTATGCCAACCGCATGTCACACTGAAGACAGACTTGCTGAAATACAGTCTGGGAAAGACTGCCTATAGCGGCTCATAAAAAATCAAACGTCAAGGAATTCAACAGCCAATGTAATACGGACCGATTAAGGCAGAATCGAAAGGCAAATTCGCAGTCTGGATAATGAAATAAACAGAATAATTGCTGAAGTAAATAATTCATCGAACCAAATCCACCACTAAAAATTATCACAGCTGGTAATGTCTCAGTGTTTTCAAGTTTTCCTCACCATCATAGAGCTTCATAGAATTCAATAGTTAGCTCCGGACGTGCTGACAGAAATTCATCGTGCTAAGGTGGGCCCGCACCAGGTGCGTTGGCTGCAACAGGTATTAACAACATTTAAAGCCCATTTACCATATATTGCCTGCTTGTCATAAAAAAATGACTAAACAGAGAAAAATCATATCCAGGCACTTCAATAACAAAGGTGATCCTGAGGCACAATTACACCTAATAAGACACTCGAGGTCTGTACGAGTGATCGAGACCAATTCTTTAGTCTACCGGAGGGATCAAAGAAAATAGTGTATGCCTTTATATATTCACACATACTAGCGCTAAACGGAATGAAAATGCACGTATAGGGTTTTCTAATAACGACTTGACAACTTTTTTTTTTCAATAAAAGGCAAACAATTTGAGATATTTCAAAAACTTTATTATTGCCTTGAAGTGCAATCAAAACATTTATGAATGGAGCTCGACTTCGTTCATATGGCCACCGCGGGCACGTTTGCAGCGGTCGATTCGTTGGAATCAATTTTCAACGACTCGGCCACACATTTCGGCCGAAACAGCCGCTCTTTCGCGTTTAATGTTGGCTCTGAGCTCTTCCAACGTCGTCGGCGTGTTGGCATAAACCAATGACTTAACGTAGCCCAACACAAAATAGTCAAGCGGCGGTAAATCGCACGAACGAGGCGGCCAACCAACTGGCCCATGTCTTGAGATAACACGCTCAGCTCACCAAACTTACTCTTCAATAAGTCAAAAAATTTTTGTGGATGAAGTGGTGATTCATGAAGCACATGTGGGTTTTCACCCGATTAATAACTCATATTTTGCTTATTGACGAACACATAGAGCCAAAAATGAGCTTCGTCACACTGAAGATGATTTTTCGACTCCAAATATCTGTAGAAAATTTTTATAATTTGCAGACCTTGCTCGTTAGTGTACTTTATCATGATGAAAATGTTGAGTTTACTGAATAAATTGTTGTCAAGTCCCTATTGGAAAACCCTATATAAGTAAAACACTAAATTCAACGAAAAAAACTATGAAACCAAAAAAAAGGATTATTGAGAAAATTGAATACCTTACAGGTAAAATAAGCACAATAGAATATGACTCACCAGAAAACTTAGTTATAGTACAATGTTTAAATAATTCATACTACCAGGAATAATTGCGATACATTGCACATTTTAAGGACATTTAACAATAAACTCTTGCACACCAAAATATAGT
>OU026153.1:119313555-119438555 GCA_907269105.1 Volucella inanis | reverse complement strand
GGAAAAATAATCAAAAATAAGTGATTACGATAAGGAAACAAAAGGCAAACCGGAAAGCAGTTGACTGCGACTGCTAATTGGATCACCAACCCTTAAATCAACAGACGAGACAAAAACCAATATAACCGATTCATCAATACTAGCGTATAAAAGAGAAGAATCAATAAAAGGCAGCAGACCAGTATTTCGGTTATAGTTAATGGTGATATCAGCGATGCTAAAGACGGCGAGTCATCATTGGCTAAGTGTAAATTCAGTATAAGCATTATAACTAAATAAAAGGTCCCCGTTGACCGGAAGAAAAACAGAAAGTTGTATTTTTTTATCTCGCGGGAGAAAAAGGGGAAAGCGGAAAGAAAGAAAGAAAGAACTGTGACAGGCCAGTAAAAACTTAAAAAAATGGTAGCACAATAGGCAAGTCAAAGTGAAAATTGATAAGCACAGTGCAATTTGCATCTAAAGTGAAAATAATCACAGTGTTCATAAGGCAGTAAACAACATGTAGTCAAAAAAAATTTAACAAGAAACAAGCCGGGAAACAGTGATATAAAATAACATAGCTCAACAGCAACCATATTTAGAACAGTGTCTCATAACACTAACAGAACTGTTAAAAAAATAAAACCATCCTCAGAGCTGGAGGTCAACAGTGAAAAAAGAAATCAAGTATGTTGAACCGTTCATTGGTGAAACAAAAACGTTACGTTCGTTTATTGAAACAATTGACCAAATATTGACAAAATTTGGCGAACAGCCCCACAGGTGTTTAGAGTGATATATAGGGTTTTCCAATAGAGACTTGACTTGACTTTGAATTTAATTTGTGAACGCACTCTTTCACTAATCATGGGTTCGTCAATAAGCAAAATATGCGTTATTGGACGGGTGAAAACCCACATGTGCTTCATGAATCACTACTTCATCCACAAAAAATAACTGTTTGCGATAACGATTTATCGTCGATAACAGCGTTATCGCGCCATGATCACCGATTATTTTTGGCCTGAATTTTAAGATATGAACTTGGACGACATGTGGTTTCAACACAATGGTGCCACAAGCCACACAGCACACGCTACAATCGGTTTATTGAAGAGTTCGTTCATTCGTGCGATTTAACGCTGCTTGACTATTTTCTGTGGGGCTACGTTAAGACATTGGTTTATGCGAACACGCCGACGATGTTGCAATAGCTCAGAGTAAACATTGAACACGAAATAGAGGCCGTTTCGGCCGAAATGTGTGACCTAGTCGTTGAAAATTGGGTCCAACGAATCGACTGCTGCAAACGTGCCCGCGGTGGCCCTTTGAACGAAGTCGAGTTCCATTCATAAATGTTTTGATTGTACTTCAAGCCAATAATAAAGTTTTTGAAATATCTCAAATGGTTTATCTTTTACCATGTCTACCTGACTGACTTGGAAAAAGCCTTCGATACCGTATGGCTGGACGGACTATTCTCCAAGCTGACCTAGGCATAAGTAAACCACCTCTATACATTCTTTGTGATATGATGTCCAGGAGAGAGTTCACCGTGAAGAGTTGCGATGTGACTTCTGCTGGAATATTTGACATTTGACATCAAAAACGTTCTGCAACAAGGTGCGGTCAACTCACCGATCCTATTCAACATCAACAAAAACGATTTTCTGAGCTCGTTTCACCATGCGTACAGATCAGGACAAAAATCGAGGTCATTAATACTCTTTTGCATCGCGATACTGCGATGACTGGAAGTTGAAAATTAACTTTCAGAAGTCGGAAACCATTCTTTTTAGGACGCCTTTGTCTGGGGCCTCTGCGGATACCAGAAAGAACTGACGAAAGTTTTCACTTGCTTGTCGAAATGTAGTCAGATACCTTGGAATTTGGCTAGATCAATATCTGTATTTTAATAAACATAAAAATGGCTAGAGCAAAAGGTGCTTTTGCCTTTACAAAGAGACTGTATTATAGCAGCCAACTCGATGTAAGGGTGAAGGTAATCTGCTACATGACACTTATTCGGTCTATGCTTTTATTTGGAAGTCCGTTGAACGTTGAACCACACGATGTTGTTTAGCAAACTCCATCGCAATGCCATCCCTGTTCCAATGTGGAATTTAATTTCATGTGATTAAATATCAACCTCCATATGAAAATTATCCACTACTGCTTTATTTACAGAAGCACCAAACTTTAATGAGTTCGATGCCCTGTCTGACTCTATACAACGATGATGAATCGATAAATTGGGGTCCTTTTCAATGCAAGCAAGCTTCTACAGCCGCGATACTTTCTTCCGAATGCATTATTCTTGTTCTTGGTTTACGAGTATCCTAAATCGTGAATTGGGTAGGAAATTTTTTCAATAATTCGATAAATAGCACGTTTAGATGGTCGATGATACCTACCGTAAATTTCAGGAAGTGCTCTATAAATTTAGCAGAGTTTTGATTTTAGAAATCGTTGTTGTGGCGTCAATCTTTTCACAATTAAACGGCAAAATGTGTTGATGACAAATAATTATATTTACTATAATAATTATATTTAAACATAACTTAATGTTGTCTTGTGTATGTAACAAAAAAAAATGTTTCATGACATAATCGTATAACAATTTTGATATATTTATTTTGTAAATTTGACGGCATACTTTTTACATGAAATTATAGTTGATTCCTTTTTAGTCGCGTTGGGTAATCGATTAAACAATTTAAATCTGTTGTATATATGTAAGTGAATTTTATGATCTGGTATTCAAGAAATTTGGTGATCTAAGATAACTCGTATTTCTTAACAAATAAAGTTTAACATTTCTAATATATTGAACATAATTTACTAAATATCAAGTATTTAGTTATTTTTGATTTTATAAATAAATATTAACTCATTAAATATGCCTTTTTGTTTGAGAGACAACCATTTCAACGAACGTAACATAAAATTTATTTTGTAATACTTGTAGTCTTTGGATTAAATTCTCACTACATAAAACAAAACAGAGGAACAATATTCAAAATGTGGTTTATGAATATATATTGCACTTAATGCAGAAATATCATTTCTTATTCTTTTGTGAGCAATTTTTTAACAGACATGGTCTAAATGATTTGTAAAGTTAAGTTTACTATCTATTACTATACCTAGGTACTTAGTTTTATGAACTTACTCTACATACCCCATCAATCATCAGTAGAAGTGTTGAATGTTTCATTTATCATCAGTTGCTTAGTTTTGCTTACTTTAAATTTCAGTCTATTTTATTTGAGACATATACTCGTATTTATATTATTTAGCTCATTTAGCAATATTTGATTACATTCACTCAAATAATTTTCCGTCACACATACTACCGTATCACCCACGAAAAATGCTAATTTAAAATTTTTAGACGTTTTGTACGTCATCAATATAAATAATAAACATTATAGTACACAAAATGGTTCTTTGAGGTACAATTATGGGGACTTGCAAAGGATCAGATTTCGTCCCATTGTATACTGGTTCCGCTTGTATGGGACAGCGGCCATAAATACTTCTCGTTGAGATGTCGAAGCAATGTCGTACCTGGACACTGCATTCGTCAAAAAAGCATTACAAATTAAATAATTAAATATATAAGAGAAAATACAATATTAAAAATACATTTTTGTAATTATGTGCATCAAATAATTAAAACGATAAATGTCCTAATGTTTAGCCATAAAAAATAACAATAAGTCGGAAGAAGTTAATAAAAATAAAAAATTTACATGTAATTGACAAAGATTATATTGTGTCATCTAGAAGGTCATAAACAGATTCCAATAACTTTGATTTATCGCTCTTTCCAAGTTCTCTTTGCCTGTTATAAATGGATCTGAACGTAAAAGTAGAGTGTTCATTATGTCGACGTTTGTCAACATGCGTGACATTTTTCGGCTATGATGTAGTCTACATTTTTTTAATTCTTTATTGTTTGACTCTGCAGCTTCCTCCGAGAGCTCTCCAATTGATACTATTGCATTCTCTATCACAGTAGATCCTTGTATTAATACTTTATTGACTGTAGCTTGCAAATAGTACCACGGATACTCATTGATCAGGTCCTTGTCAGTATCGAGGGCATATTCATTAAATTTGTGCACATTGATTTTACATCCCGATGCCAAAGCTTGAAGTAAAGTACCACAGTGATGAATCAGACTTTCATTAACTCCTGTGATTTCTGAAGCCAATCTTGGGTTAGAAAAAAATTTTCTTTCGTTGGACGTTGGACGATCCTTTGCCCCCATCTCTGGGCTTGTCTACTATTAAGCCCATTTTTTCACGAAATTCCTTTTGAATTTGTTGCTTTCTTTCCAACACTTGTAATTTATTTACAGGACCTCTAACCTGCCACATTTTGACAACGGACTTATAGGAAAGATGTAAAAAGTATTCAAAGAAGCGTATTTTCGCATGAAGTGGAAATAGACCAAATTTAAAATATTTCGCTTTTACGTCTTTGCTTAAACATTTTGCCAAATTATTAATATCTGTTGGATTTGCACCACATATATAACATTTAGCAGAGGATGACTCACTTAAGGCGTTACATACTTTCCGTATAGCTATAAGCTATACTCAACGCTTATCTTTCTATTGCAAATCAAACGTTTTGTCGGCCCCAGATTATTTATTTTCTTCTTAAAATATTTTTCCTCTTCGATTGAAAGCTCGGTTGTCTCCTTTTTCCACATTATTTTATGATCAGTTTTAGAAAGTAGTTGGAGAGGATGTAACAAATAAGCTCTTGTCTGCCAAATCATTATTAGAAAACTTTTGCTTGTACTCACTATAACCCGTAATTCCATCAAATCTTTATTTTCCGATTAATACTAAATTTGTAACATAATTATCAGGGACTGTTTCGACCACATTAGCTTGTAGCTCTAATAAGCTCGACGCTGTATTATCTAATAAACTTTGCAGCTTGACTTCAACGTGAGATTCGTCTACAGATATATTGTCCGGGTATCTCTCTTTTTTTGAGCTTAGTATACTTTGATAGTTAGGAAATAAATCAAAAGATATTTTGCTACTCACAAAGTTTCTTATCAGCAAATATTGGTTTTAAGATATGCCGGTCTCCACTATAAGTGAAATTACTTCAATGAGATCTGTCTGCAATGCATTTTGCATTTAATGGTCATTGCGTAAAGCAGAAACAGCAGACTCGTCAATCTCGGTCAGCTGAGCTATACGCCTACCCTTTGTTCTTGCTGAAGACACCGCAAAATCAAGCTTTGGGCGCCCACGATGAGTACTTTCCACCATTTGCTGAGATATATTACATTTTAATACAATTGATTGCTTTTTATTCAGCCAATCACATTGATATTGCAAAACTGAAGTTTTTTTTGGCATCGTAACGCGTCCAGAAAACAACGATTTTTTTTACATATGTAGCTAATAGATTTTTCAAGTTCGGTTAGTTCAACTATGTAGACGTTATTCTCAATATTATGTTGTATATCAGTGATCACATCTTGAGTTTTGTCCGCGTTGCCACCATTTTTTGTGCACCATAAATTGAAAATATGTAGCCGTGCAAACACACACTGATACGAATCGCCTTTCAAACCCAAATTGAAGATAATAAAAAAATGTGCAAAAATAAACAGTGTTATTTTATATAATATTAATTAAATGCACATTGAACATTGTATACGAACACAAAAAAACGAAAACAAACACACAGCACAGAAAAACAGAGGGCTTCGCTGGACAAAATTGACCTTGAAAAAAATTTGACGACGAGTTAGTATATTAAAGATTTCAAAGCCATCCGCAAAATTCCGCAGCTAACTCCAACACTTTTATTACCTTAAGACTCAGATTAATACAATGGAGAAGAAATCTAAGGGGGAATTTTGGGGGAACACAACTAAAACTTTAGGTTAACACAATAAACACGAGCAAAAAACGAACAAATAAATAGGTTATCTAAAACAAGAATTTCTCAAGAATTATTTTACAAATTAGTATTTCCTAATTACTTCACATATAATAAATACCTTTAACTTCAAAATCCATTAAAAAGAATTTATAATAATTAGACTGAAGCAAATGCTTGACCACTTTGAATTGCGATTTTGTTGTGAGAAAAAGCTAACCAAGCGCAGCTGAATTGCGAAAATGAACACGTGTTTATGTTTTCAATTGTCCAGTTAGATTTCTAGAAAAAAACCGGTTTGCTATTTGTAAGATGGGACATTTAACTGACAAATTGTGTACATTTTATTTGAAAACTTTGTATTAATATTTTTGATTTTTGGCCTATGGACGGGACCACTGTGCATTGGCTTGAACAACAATTTGAATTCTATTCGTAAGATATCAGGCCAACCATTTCAATTCATTTTTTTTCCACCATATTACTTTAATTTCTTTACTAATATTTGTGTGTCTATTGTCTCGAAAGCATATATTTGACTCGTTCCTCCGCTGATTGATTTCCTTATTCCAAGAATTTTTTTCACTACCGGTTTTCGTAGTTCGACTCCCAGATGGTTCCATTTCAACTCCAACGAAGAAAAGCATTTCCTACCTCGATGTTCTCTATTTAAAACATCGTTGAAATCGCTGCAAATTGTATCTTTCCGATTGCTCACTGTCTACTTTAAGTGCGTAGGTGCTAAAAATATTTCGACTATTCAATTTACGATACACAATCTATTTTCTAAATGACATTTCTGACCCCAAGAAACCGTAAACCTCTTACACTAATATTTCTTTCACTGCGTGCATTTTCATTCCGTCTCATTCCGGCATCTTTGATCCCACCGGTAGTCTCCAGAATTGGGAGCTCGATTACTCGTACAGACTTCGTGTCTTATTAGATGTAGTTTTCCTCAGGATCACCTTTGATGTTGAAGTGCCTGAACATGATTTTTCCCTATTTAGTAACTTTTTATGACAAGCAGACAATATTTTGCTAAACCTTGTCATAAAGTGTATTAATTTGTAATAAAACATATTGAAAATATTCTATTCAACCCGCATATGGCCAAATAAATAAAGCTGAATAACAGATATCAATATGATGCCCAAGAACCACCCATCAACTATATACCAACCCACCATTTACCCACTTTAAGCACTTATCAATAAATCACCCTTTGTCCGATTCCCCGTTCAAAATCTTAAAAAAAAAAAAAACAAAAACGTACAATAAAAATGTACAGTGCAGCGAGGTTGGAATATTTTCCTATCATTCTGGTTATCATGAAATGCATTAGACTTCGCTATTCAAAACTCTCACAGGTTACTATGGGCTTTACCGTAGGGAATCCCTGATGGTAATTTTTCTTTTATAATTTTATTTACTAGCGGACTCCGCCTATATAATAAAAAATTCAGGTAAAGGAAACGATTATTTTATTATTTTATATTGTAGACTTTCGGTCAGTATCTGTCTTTATTTGACCGTGACTCCAAAATACTATAAACTGTATACATTAGGAGTATCCAGCAAAATTATCAATACATTGTAGGATAACAAATCTGTATCTGCAGGATTCCCAACAACAACGGACCTAAAACAAGGATGTATTCTTGGTGCAATGCTATTCACCCTTTTTAACAATCACATAACAAACAGCATAAGATGCGGAATTGAAATTAACCAAACAAATATCCCTGCACTAATGTATGTAGATGACATTGTACAAGAGTACAAAGTACAAATATCTGGAGACCCTGATTACAGCCAACTTAATTATAAATAAAAACTTCAAAATGAAATTAGCTGAAGCCGAACGCGCAATTTGTTCAGTACGGAGAAGCTGCATCAATAATAAGTTTGTGACCCATTGTGCAAAACAACAAATAATCAGAGTAACTTCTACATCCACCCTTCAGTACAGAGCACAAGTATGAGCATATTGTTCATGAAAAGTTTCTTCATTATTAAATCAAAAAGGTCTTTAGACTACTAAGTAATACTCCATATTATATTATTCATTTAGAGACATTGATCCCGCCTTTATTTATTGATACACTTCGGTTCCATTTCAGTTATATACATAGTATAATATGTTATACGTTATGTCAATGGACGATGAAATGACACCAAATTTAATTCCTTGAGTATGCTAGCAACGGAAACAAACTGTGTACAACTGTATTCAACTTGTGTATTATGACCAATGAGAAACAAACTTTACAGGCTAATAGAAAGAACAGGATAACATTTATATGAAGCTAATGTCAACGAAGACAAATCTACTCAACACAGATGAATCTACAGGAAATGCGAATACAACACAGATAATAATTCAAAACAATTCCATCGACATGATAAGTACAATTTTTAAGATAACAGGAGAACTATTACCCCTAAATTGTATACCAAACTCTTAATCATAAGCGACCTATGCAATCACAACGATAGAAAAGATGTACTGCACTTTATCTCAAAATATCCTATTTTTAAGGAGATACGGATAATCTTCTTTGGCACAAACCTACTGGAAAACAAGGATGCAATGCACATCTTAATTGGTGAACGAGACTGGGATGTGATCTATAAATACATAACGACAGCACTGAAGTAAGGCGACGAATAGTCGAAAGCGATTTTTAAGATTATCCTCAAAATGTTACTTTTTTTGTTCTTATCCATGATCTGCTCTTTTTACTTGATATATGTACTTTTTAAAACTAGAAATTATACAACAGTTAAAATCTTTTTATTAATGAAATAAACAGTTTTATTTACAGTAGAGATGCAACATAATAAAAGCAAATGAATATGAAGAAAATTCAATGGTTCTGTTGTTCCATCACATTAAATAATGAAAATCGGAAAAAACCTTTCTATAATTCACTCAAGGTTTAATTCAAGGTGTTGGACACAATCAAGCCATGTTTCACTGCACACTTCATCAATGCTTCTATTAACAATAGTTAAGCCTCCTGTTTCGATTTGCTGCGAATGACTCTACCGGATTTTGATCACAAGGGTAAGGCGGCAATCGAAGCACTTTACATTCTTCCAATGGAGCCAATAAGTCGTTCACATTGAAATCAAGTTTGCCTTTGTGGCGTTGGATAATGTCTAGCATTTCAGCTAAAACCATGTTTTCTCCGAAAGGTATGTTAGTTTTACTAAACCACGTTTTAATTTAATATTTTGTGGTGAAAGTTGGCACCTGGAAGGTAATTCCCGCTTTGCATCGCGCAATATATGTAGATTTTGTAGTCACGTAATGAGACTTTCCGATTCTTAGAGCTCAGGAACTTTGGAGAATCTGAGATTTGATGTTACTCCATGCAGATACCACTCTTTTTCGGTTGTCATGATTGGATTGTGACATGTACGATGACGGTCCCAGAAATACCCGACCCAATAAATAAAACAGAAAAATTTTGGAAAAAAATTTATTTTTCAACATAGTCGCCTTTTAGCTCCACACACTTTTCCCAGCGATGTTCAAGAAGTTCGATACCCTTTTTATAATAAGAACTTTCTTGCTCCTCAAAATAGCCATTAACTGCCGACATCACTTCTTCATCGTTGGAAAATCTTTGACCACTGAGAACAAAAAATAATCCGAGTGGGCTTAATCTGACGAATATAGTGCATGAGGTAGCAATTCAAACTTTAATTCATTACTTTTGGCCATTGCAATAACAGATTTGTGAGCTGGTGCATTGCCTTGATGAAACAACACTTTCTTCTTAGCCAAATGCGGCCGTTTTTGCTTGATTTCTTCGCTCAAACGTTGCAATAAGTTCGCATAATACTGGCCGTTGATAGTTTTTCCTTTTTCAAGATAGTCAATGAAAATTATCCCACGCGCATCCCAAAAAATCGATGCTATGACCTTGCCTGCAGATGAAACGGTCTTCGCCTTCTTTGGAGCCGGTTTTCTCTTTTGAATCCATTGTTTTGATTGTTCTTTTGTCTCGGGTGTAAAGTGATGGACCCATGTTTCATCCATTGTTATAAAACGACGCAACAATTCTGCTTTGTTGCTGTGAAACTTTGCTAAACACTTAATTGAAACATCTTCACGACACTGTTTTTGCTCGAGTGTGAGCAAACGCGGCACACAGCTTTCTCATGTCCATATTTTCAAATAATATGCGATGTACCGCACTTTTTGAAATGCCTACAACGTCTGCTAGCTCGCGCACTTTCAGTCGACGATCATCCAATACCGCTTTGTGGATTTTCTTTACCATTTCTGGAGTCGTTACTGCGATGCTCGTCTTGGCAGCTTCTACGGCCTCATTTAAACTCAGCTACTCAAAATTTTACTGTTGTGAACGAAGGAGCAGACTCACCCAGAGTAGAATCCAGTTCAGCTTTTATATTGGTTGGGCTGAGGCCTTTCAAATAAAAGTATTGTATCACATAACGATGACCAATTTTCTCCATTTTCACATACTAATACTAAACAACGTGGCGCTTTCAAACTTGAAACATATATTTTATAAACTGCGTAATTTCCAATACAGTGATATTTTCAAACTACCGCCATGTCTGGGACCGCCCTCGTAGTTTGATGTATGGGATGCAGAAATACTTCTTGGGAAGATTTTGATATGGTTGCATGATTTAGTCTATATGATATTGGTATTTTTTATACGTAAAATCTCCTATTTCCTTCAAGCTGTAAGGCGTAGTTATTATTTTATGTTATCTTATGTTTTTTTCACAAGTTGGAGACCCGCCTTTTGGTGTTGTGCAAGTTGTCAATTATTATTAAACTTCTTAACTTTTAAAACGGTCGATTCAGCAGTGACAAAGCTAGAGAAGATGGCTTTGGATAAAAATTGAGACGAGCGAAAAGAGATTTTTATTTGAAGCCGAGTTTTCCAGGTGTTATAATGTATGTTATGTCGATGGAAAATACATAACTATAACTGCCCCTTCCGAAGAAAAGGTGATATATTACAATCGCAAAAGGAAGTTTAGCATAAACGCGATGCTGGTAAAATAATTTTTAACTTGTAACTTACATGAGTTTAATACAAATATATTCATTTATTTTAGATTTGTGACAACTTAAAAACAAGAAGTGTTGATGCACGCTATCTGGATTCGAGCCGCGATTCGAGGCGAGAGGAATACTTGGAATTTTAGGTTTGTATTAGTGATGAAATATAAATCTAGTCTACATTTTATGATATTGATTTGATGCCGGTTATCCACTAGGATGGTAACTCCTTATCGATGTGCATAAGCTGCATAAGTCCGAAAGGCATTTACAACAGTAAGCACAGCAAAACAAGAAACATTTTAGAATGGGCTATAAGAGTTTTGAAAAACAGATTTCGATGCATACTTTGCTTCACAAATCATCAATGTCATTTGTAAATTGCATAATATATGCCATCATTTTCAAGTCCAAGACTACATAAATATTCCCCATAATGAATTTGAAGACCAAAAAGAACCACAATACATCGGCATTGATTATTCCAGTAATCACCGAAACGCAGCAGAAGATCTGTAAATAACATTTTTAACATATTTGTTACGTAAAAAAATTATTAAAAACAAAATAATAAAACTTTCAAAGTCAAAAGAATCTTAAGACTATATTCAAAAAGAATGAAATGAAAAGAATATTAAAACTAATCTTATTTCTAGTATTTCACAGCATGGATAAATTTGTTTTCTCCATTACAATTTATAATGGTTTCTCCGGCATCCCACCACGTGCAATGACTTCTTCCTTGTTCTCGACAAGCTTTTTGTAGTTTTTGAACTTTGTGCAACAAATATTTATCAAATCTAAAAAAATTGACAAATACTTGAATATTTATACAAAGCACAAACGTGAAATATCCATTTTATTCGAAGTCCGTGATACCAAACTTCCCGAATTTCGAAAATCGTAGCAGATTTTCTACTATGAATGGATTCCGTGATAGATTTTTCGGGATTCGTTATAAATTTTTGATTACGATGGAATGCGTGATAGGGCTTAATAAGTCGACACCAAACTCTAATAGGACAATAAAAAAAAATCGAAAAGTGAGTGCCCAATAAACTTAACAAGGCTCAAAAACTATGTTGCTTAAAAATCTGTTCATCGCTAAGCTTTAGACGCCATAATAAACCGTTTTTGCACCGTTCAACCACTTGTGATGAAAAATGGACTTTGTATGACAAACGTAAAAGATCTGGGAAATCTGTGCATCGCCGAGCTTTAGGCACTATAATAAACCGTTTTCGCATCGTATAATCACTGTGATGGAAAGTAGATTTTGTATGGGAGCCGTAAAAGATCTGGGGAGCGGTTTGGTACAGAAGAAAAACCGAAATACTAGTTCTTTAGCCAGAAAAGGCGTATTTTGCGTAAGGATCTTGGTTTCCACCCATACAAGATCAAGCTGACTCAAGAATTGAAGCCGATGTACCATTTGAAGCGACGTTCGTTCTCCGATTGGTTTCTGGAAAAGATGCACCAAGATGATGAATTTCATCGCAAAATCATCTTCAGTGACGAAGCTCATTTTTGGCTCAATGGGTTCGTCAATAAGCAAAATATGCGTTATTGGTCGGGTGAAAACCCACATGTGCTACATGAATCACCACTTCATCCACAAAAAATAACTGTTTGGTGCGGTTTGCATGCCGGCGGCATTATTGGGCCATATTTTTTCGTTGACGATAACGATCGTCACGTTACTGTGAATGGTCAGCGTTATTGCGCCATGATCACCGAATGTTTTTGGTTAGAATTGGAATATATGGACTTCGACGACATGTGGTTTCAACAGGATGGTGCCACAAGCCACACAGCACACGGTTCGATTTATTGAAGAGTAATTATGGTGAGCGTGTTATCTCAAGACATGGGCCAGTCGATTGGCCGCCTTGTTCGTGCGATTTAACGTCGCTTGACTATTTTCTGTGGGGCTACGTTAAGTCATTGGTTTATGCCAACACGCCGACGACGTTGAGAGCTCAGAGCCAACATTGAACACGAAATAGCGGCCGTTTCGGTAGAAATGTGTGAAAATTGGGTCCAACGAATCGACCGCTGCAAACGTCCCCGCGGTGGCCGTATGAACGAAGTCGAGTTCCATTCATAAATGTTTTGTTTGTACTTCAAACCAATAATAAAGTTTTTGAAATATCTCAAATGGTTTGCCTTTTATTTAAAAAAAAAAAAAAGTTGTCAAGTCGTTATTAGAAAACCCTATACAAATACTGACTGATAACTTGAACAAAGAAACTCAAAACATTATGCATGCATAGATATATTTTAATCATAGAAGAAATGGTACGAAATAGTTACAGGCACGACATTAATATTAACAATTCAGAAGACTTACATCTTAGTTTAGCTTTACATAAAACGAACATTATATTTATCATTAAAGTACCAAAATTAACAGAACTATATAAAGAAATACAAATAATCCCTATTCCAAACAAAAACGATTATTTAGAAATATAAATTAATAATCATTTTATATTAAATAAAGATGAAAAATATACTTTCCAACAAAAGCAATAAAAGATTGTATGTATAATGTAAATATATATATGTAAAAAAATACAAAAGAATCTGTAATAGTAAGAATAAATTAAATTATTGCTTTTAGCCTAAGAAAACAAAATTTGAAACAAAATTGTAATGTAATAAACAAATTATTGCATTAGAAAAAACATAAAAATTACACAATAAATAATATAACATCAAAATACAGAATTTAGAAATAAAGTAATAATACCCAATACAATCAAAACAATTAATTATACTGAAATACCAAATTAAGCTTTTGAAAAATTACACTATAATAATATTAAAAACAATGAACTAATAAACAAGTTGACGTACGAACAAAAGAAAACAAAACATATGTTTGTTCGACTACAATAATAATAATCGTTATAATGATTATACCTATAGTTTTAATATTATGTAAAATTTTTTAAAGAAAGATACGAATATTGTTAATAATATCAATCTTCCACGAGGCACTTCCCGACCCGTAGAAGATCCTAAAGGGGAAGGTGTTATATCAGAGCCAACTTGTGTACCACCACAAGAACTCGACTTCAAATTTAATTGAAATTAAAATGTAAACAAATCAATTAAAAAGACGCTGAGCACCTTTTCATCCATTCGTAACGAAATTGTAACCAAAATGCTTATCAGCACTTTTTGCCTTTAAAATGTAAACAAAGAAATTTAACTGTAAACAAATCAATGAAAAGGCGCTGAGCATCATTCAATCCTATATGACTGATTCTATAATTATTAAAAGTGAAAAGTAGAGAAGTTGTTCCTGTCTCGTTAATGTGTTGCTTCAATAGAAAATCATGCACAAGATTAAAAATCAACGGACTTCGAATTTTCCAGTTATTCCAGCTGTGCACTTACCTTTAGTTTAATCGTCAACATAGATATTCTTATATGTTTACGACCTATATACATTTTGAGATTTTAGAGCCGTCGAAATAAGATCTAACTCCACTTCACCGGTGCCAACCCCGGAACCTTATCGTGAATTAGGGGAGGAGGAGGCGGAGGAGTAACAACCTCGTAAAAAGACCAGGGGACAGCTGGCCCAGTTGACAGTACCCTGTATGGGCCCCTTGCTTGCAGAAGTCAAGCAAAAACGGTAATTTGGCTAAGAAAAAAGTGTTGTTTCATCAATACAATGCACCAGCTCACAAATGCGTTTTTGCAATAGCCAAAAATAATGAATTAAAGTTTGAATTGCTACCTCATGCACCCTATTCACCAGATTTAACCCCTCGGATTATTTTCTGTTCCCAAACTTGAAAAAATGGTTCAGTAGTCAAAGATTTTCCAACGATGAAGAAGTGATGCCGGCAGTTAATGGCTATTTTGAGGAACTTCGCTGGGAAAAGTGTATAGAGCTGAAACGCGATTATGTTGGAAAAAAAATAAATTTTTTTCTAAAATTTTTGTGTTTTCTTTGTTGGGTCGAGCACTTCTGGGACGCCCATCGTAATATTTTGAAGAAAACAATGATTGTTAATTTTCTTTATAAAAGTTAAAGAATACGACTATATGGTACTCGTACTCTAAAAATAATATATCCTTGATGATAAAACAATTAAATCGAGATTGACATTCCACTATGGAAATTTTAATTTTTTTTTTTTGTAAATTTGGATCAAATATATTAAAATGTTTAAGGAAAAAGACCATAACATTTTGTCCGAAAAATTTTACAATCAAAATTCTACCTAATAATATTAACACTAAGATTTTAGAATTTTGCATGCCACTGAATAGATTATTAGAAGAAATATAAGAAATCAAATTTATTGCAATGACTATTATTCAGCAAGTGACAAAATGTTTGCAGACGTTGATGAACGCATTTCTAAATCACTGAATTTTTTGCTATCAGGAACAATTTTAAACGATAAAAAAAGTAAACCAGAAAAATGTTCTATCTATTATAACAACAAATCCAAATCAGATGTGTACATAATATTTGACTGTTATAAAAAAAGATGGCATAAAGTTAGCCAAAAGAAATCGTCGTATGCAGATGTCGAGTTTGGCAAAAAATTAGACAAGATAAATTTCTTCCAAAAAACGCCGACTCATAGCAATGTTGAGGAAATTTCTTCAGAATATGCTGAAAGTTATGCAGACAGATTGATTGTTGAAACACCAATTAATTTACAGTCGGCAAATTTTATTGTAGTATCTGAAGGTATTGACGTATTGGTTCTATCAACTGCAGTAACTCTAGACAACCGCGAAACTTATTTGCGAAAGCCATCTGGAGGAAAAGTTGGTGAGAATTCTTTTCATTTAAAAGTTTAGAGAAATAACTACCGAAATGCAAAGAACATTCTTTTCTTACACGCTTTCACTGGTCGTCATAAAGATAAAAACAAGCTTGCTACACATTTTGAAGAATGCAAGGATTTACATGACGCCCCTGAAATATTTAAAAATGTTAATGTAAATCCTGACAATATTTTTAAGCTAGTGTAGCATGCATTTTAGCTTTATACAGTGCTACCACAAAATTCAAAGGTTTCAATAAACTGAGATTTAATTCTTTTCTGAAAGGCACAGCCAAAGAGATCTGCGTTCAATTGCCACCTGTAGTAGGTACCTACATCTGAAACAGCATCATCTACATCTAAAAAGAGTATATCTGCAAGTGCAAATATAGTTAGGTAATGATATTTCTATTGAAAATAAGAGGTACGTTTCTAATAAACTTGCACCAATAATTATGAAACTATCCCCAACCTGCTTACCAATAGACAGTTCAAGGACCTGCAAGAAGGTGCGGTAAATTCGACGATCCTATTCAATATTTGCACAAGTGATCTGATAGATTCCCTTCACTATGCAATATCGTACGCAGAAAAGAACCAAATTAACAAAGGATAGGACACTTGGCTCAGTAGTCTACAAGAAAAAATAACAAATAAATAATGAGAATTAATAAGCAACTACTTGTTATGTAGTTGGAGTAGGAAAAAGTGGGTGCACGACTATAGATAGCTTTACGGCCGTGGAGAACTCCATCCATACAGGAAAAATTTTTCAATTCACAATTTTTCTCGTAGGGCTTTAAGGCATATTGGTGGAGTTTTAAAAAGTTCATTTAATATTCTGATTTTACAAATGAGCCCATCGAGCTTATTCTTACGGCAGCAAAAAAAACGAGATCTTTAATTATTCACTACTTCCTTCTGTATCCAAATAGATTTGTATTAGAAATGAGATACGGCTTAGGCTCATTAATTCCTTTCCGTTTGGTGGAATGACACGTTTAATTGGAAAGAGATAACACTAGTTTACACAATATCTGTTGCTTGAGATATTTAAGCTAGTATGCTAATTAAAAATATATATATAGATAAATATTTTTTTATCAGATCTAGTTTTGGAGTTACAGGTGATTTATGTTAAAAAAAACATTTATTAAAAAATAAGATCAATTATTAAGCTCCAAAAAATTTCGTTTCAAAGCTTTTCTCTTAAACATCATATGTGTATCCTGGGAACTTTGGTAACGCTCCTCCATGACGCGGAAATTCTGTTGCATATATTCTAACTGCTACTCGCTCAGACTCCCTAGATTTTCGGGAAACCTGTCGAAATGACTATGAAGGAAGTGGAGTTAAATACTCATATTACATCTCATGTTTTTTAATTGTAAAAGATCTTAGCTAGTTCAATATAATTGTCTGATTTTCGATTTAAAAGAAAGTTTTGGATCACTGGATAAAAGCTGTAAAAGAAGCTCAAGCTCATCATCGAATCTGTAAATCTTGTTTCTTTCGGAAGATGTCTTTTTTGGGCACCATCAAAAACACCTGCTGTAACCTTTGCTGAGAAAATGTACGATTAAGAAAAGCAATTTTTTTATCGAGAGATTAACAAACTTTCATTATGCCCAACTTTATATGTAATGGAGCTAGGATAATTTTGTACACTTATCAGGCGTCATTTTTTCTCTTAAGGACAAAATTTTTCTTATCCAATGTTCTTACTTCGCAATGCTGTTTCATAAACATAGTGTAACCGCTTTGTCGTCCGAGAAAAATGTTCACCATTTTCAAATCAACAGATTACCCACTCTTGTTCATGATACTTTATTTTTTCCAAAAAATAAAATAGAGATTGTTCCTTTAACTTTGTACTGCGAGCTACTTTTTCAACTATCAATAAAGAAACGCTATTCACTCGGTTGATATTGCGTCAAACCCATTTTAATCAACAAGCTTTTAATATCTGAGCAAAAAACTTTTCTTGGACAAAATATTCCGTAACTCGTAACGTAACTTTTCCGATATACAGCCTTACGATTATCAACCATTAATTTAGTTGATGTACAACCAACGGTCTTACGAGTATACAAAAAAAAAAAAAAAACGTTTTTCAGTTTTTCCATCAACTGAAACATATCACTCTATGATATGTCAACGCCAAATGTCCTGATGTTAACGTTTGGAATATGTCATTATTAAAGATAAAAATGGAAGAAGATTATCGTAATAAATCCACGCAAAATTATATCCTTGGTGGACAGATATTTTAACACCTTATTTATTAACACCTTATCGGAATTTAGAAACCTGGAGCGAGGTTTAGTAAGACACATGCCCAGGGTAGAAACATTGTTTTAAAAAATAGGTTTCGTTGCATATTAGGAGCTAGAGAACTTCATTACGCTCCAGAGAAAGCAACAAGAACTATAAACGTATGTGCAGCTTTACACAATATCTTTGTAAACTACAGAGTAAAAGTTCTGGAATTTAAACAAAATGCGAAAGACGATTCTTAACTTGATTTTGGAAACACAAATTCCTCATTTAATGAAGGTAGTTGCGTAAGAGATTCTTTCACCAGATTTATGTAATTTTTAACTAATTAACACAAAAAAAAAGAAAACAAAAATAATTAATTAAAACTCAATAAATTACTTTTTTTCTTTTTCTAACTCCAAAAGCATTTCAATTTTTATGTTGTTATATAATTTTAGTATTTCCTCTTTCAATTTTATTATTTTTCTTTTCTTATCCTTCTTTATATAATAGGTTCTTCTTGCGTAGTCCTTGATTTGGCAAATATTCTCCGGAAAGCTTACATTATACAAAGTGTTGTAAATTTTTTTTGAAAAACGTATTTTGTTCGTATGTTTAAGTTTTTTAAATAACAAGTTTCTCGTTATCATTTCTTTCTTTGGCAGAAACATTTCTGCGACTTGATCTTTCACAAAACCCATCATCTTCAACTTATGGCATTTCGTTTGCATTCAAACTATTTGATACTTTGGGATTTTTTAATTTTAATCCGAATTCTTGACTGGACGTATCGACAGAGGAATCTATTTGCATCAACCGAATCACTGCTTCTTGGGTATCACTAAATTAGTGTAATTTGTAAGCTCCACCACGAGTTGCCATTTCAGGTTCACCTATACCTTGAAATGTAAGAAATAATAGTTCTGTAGTATAATAATAAAGTATTTGCATATATCCTTTGCCATTTGCCCAGGTCCGCTGTGGTTGCCCTAAACTATTTAAGTCCATTGGCATTTTTTTTAGTGCAGTGGCTTTCTTACACATCCCTTTAGCGATATCTTTATTTTTCTCCATTTACTCCACAAGCTTAGTTAATTGCTTTTTGTTGCTTATTACTTTGGCCCTAAATATCTAGTTCTGCCTGTTACACAGATGCTAGAAAGATGCAATCGACTTTTGCAGTGGCACGCGGATAATGGCCATGAAATTATTTTGTTTACGGATTACAAAATTTCTGACACTTCATCTAAGGAATTGAAAAAAGTTGTTTCAAGGGTTAAACGAAGACATCATCCTGCTTCCATAATGGTTTGGCGGGGGGTATCACCTTTTTGTCATTTCCTCCATTTCTGTGAATAAGGCGTAAAAACGGGTGCAAAGGTTTACTAAAAAAATGTGCTAGAGGGTGTTGTAAAGGGTTTGACCAATAACCTTTTTAATGGATACAAATGGGTCTTCCAACAGGACTTTGCTCCAACGCAGAAACCCAAAACCATGCTGGAGTGGCTGAGAGTCAATATTCCCGGCTTTATAGCAGCAGAAGATTGGCCGTCGAGGAGTCCAGATTTGAATCCACTAGATTATGGTTTATGGTCAAAATTAGAGAACATGGCCTGCAAGTCTCCCCACAGAAATTTGGAAAGCCTTGAAACACCATTGAACAGAGTAGTGTCCACAATCTCCATGAAAACCGTACGTGCCGCTATAGTTAAACTATAAAACTTAAACATTTAAGTGCACTTTTTTTTGCCATTTTTTCACAATCGTAAGTATTCAACACAAAATTTACAAACACAATTATGAGCCAAGGGCTTATGATTTTTATCCAGGAACATGCCAAAATGGATATACAAATATATTCTCCACATACACTACGCTTCACCTGAATAGTACAACATTTTTCAAGGGTATAGGATTCATTATTTCCAAATTGATCATTTCTTGCTACTAATTGTTTGTCTATGATGTTGCGAAGAGAAGTGAAAAAGAATAATTAAAAAAGTACTGTTATTTTTTTTCTGGCTCTTCCAAAGCATTTTATATGGAAAAATGCATATTTTTTTTGCGTTAACTGAATAAGTACAAATAATGAAATTACAAAAAGCTGTTAATGGAATGAAACAAAACAAGTTTTTCTTAAACAAAACAAGTTTTTCTTAAACAAAACAAGTTTTTCTTAAACAAAACATTTTTTTTGGTAATTCTAGTAGTGGGTATTACCTCCTTTATTCATAATTACTTCACAAATTCAGTCCGGCATGTAATCGTAAAGAGCCTTTAAGTGAATCCATTGAAATTTCTTTCCAGGCTAATTTAATGGCTTCAATAAAAGATTCTCCGTCTTCAAATTGATGGCCAGACTCGTACACTTTTCGGACTAACCATCCCCATACTTTTTCCATAAGGTACAGGTTCAGTGGGTGCGGTGGCCACTTAAGCAATTCCATATTTTGTTCTCTTACCCAATTTATAACTAACCGCGCCGTATGAATGGGTGCGTTGTCCTGCTGGAAAACCCAATTTATGCACCCAAAAATATCTCAAAATTTGGGGAAATTTATTTTCAGTATATTGCAGTCATTTTTGCTGGTTGAAACTCAAGCTCAACAGTTCCATAGTAGCTAACTGCTCTCCATTCCATAACATCAGCTTCTCGACTATGATGTCGGGCTAAAAAAATGTTCGTCTTTTCTCATGTCATGAAAATAATAGTGAAATCCATCAGGTCTATTCAAATTGAACTTATTTTCATCTGAGAAAACCACGTAACGCCATTGTTCTTTCCAAGTTATATGGTGCCTCGAAAAGTCTAACCGCATACACTTCCGCTGATGGTTCAGTGGTGGTTTTTTTTTTAAATTTCCGTCGTTTTAGATGATTGATACTGTTAATCACTCTTCTAACTGTGGAAACACTAGCAGTAACACCA
The DNA here is from genome assembly GCA_907269105.1 of Volucella inanis. NCBI lineage: Eukaryota > Metazoa > Arthropoda > Insecta > Diptera > Syrphidae > Volucella > Volucella inanis. Next base: position 119,417,616 of record OU026153.1, on the reverse strand, counting down.
GTTTTTTGCTGAATTCTCGCAGCTGAGTCGCAGGAATTGGAAGCAGAACGGCTCTTTTATCAGCCGCTGTTATTGCCAATTTATTACCCCCCCCCCCCCCCCCCCCAAAAAAAAAAAAAATTATCAGTGCTTTCTGCGATTTTTTCATTAGTTCCTCTCGGCTGCTGTAACGCGTTCCCCGTAGTGCTTTTTAACTCGATTGAACAGAAAGAAATCACAGGGAACCAAGTCAGGTGAATTTGGTGGCTGTTGGATGGTATTTGTTGCATTTTTAGTCAAAAACTTACGAATAATGAAGACACTGTGCGACGGTGCGTTATCATGGTGCAAAATCCACGAGTTTTCTGCCCACAATTCTGGTCTCTTTCAGCGAATTACCTTACGCAAACGTCTCACAACGCCCAAATAATACTCTTTGTTTTCTGTCTGGCCTTCTGGCAAAAATTCATGATGCACTACAAAGTTGTAATCCATGAAAACTGTGAGCATTGCCTTCTTTTTTGACTGAAAACGACGTAGATTTTTTGGTCTCGGCTCATTTGGTGAACCCCATTCACTTGCTTGATGTCTGGATTGCGTGTCGTACTCATAAACTCACGTCTCGTCTCCAGTAATGATCCTTTTGATGAATGTGGGATCGGATTCAGCCCCGCAAATCATCTCTTTTGCGACGTCAACACGGTCTCTATTTTGCATGAAATTGAGGTCTTTTGGCACCAACTTTGCTACTACACGACGGAAACCCAAAACATTAACCAAAATGTCTTGGACGGATCCATATTCAATGTTTAAGTCCTCCTCTATCTCTCTGACGGTTAATTAGCGGTTATCAATGTTTTCGTCGGTTTTCGATGTCAATGGTAGGCCACTGCGTTCATCATCTTCGATTGATTTACGACCACTTTTGAAAAGCTCGTGCTACTGTTAAACGACCGTTTTCTTTAGAGAATCGTTGCCGAAACACTTTTCCAACATTACCAACGTTCGCGCACCATTAAATCCGTTTTTTTACACAAAATTTAATACAAGTTCGTTGTTGCAAATTTAAATCCATTTCTAAAATTGTAAAAAATCGCCAACACACACACAGAAATAGATGTACTCTTGGCTACGTTACTTTTGCAAATGTCAAGCTATGACGCTAAGATTTAGAGGGAATGTCAACAACAGATGTACCAACTTAACAAAATAAAAACAGAACGCAAATCGGAACAATGGGAGCGCCATACGATGATCATTCCGGTTATTATTTTTTTTTTTTGACCAAGGTGGTATAATAAATGCACGTAAATGACGAACAATAAATAATTAAGTAATGGAAGGTGTACAAAAAATAATAAAAATAAAACTAGATTTGAAAATAGCGTATTAAAACACGCTTTCCCAAAATATATCCACGCAAATATCCAACATTTGTCTCCTAGAATTATACTGACTACACCTGACACCTGCTGAAATCCAGATGTAGCGTCGTATTTCGTCTTTTATTTATTTCCCACATTCCTATGATTAACTATTTCTTATTTATTTTTTTTTTTTAAATTGTTATTTAATTTAATTGTACAATAACAAAGTATCGTATTTTAGCTGATGCAGTTTTGCAAATAAAGTCACTTGTCACAAATTAGGCAAAGTCTCCCAATCAGATTAAAAGAGTCCTCTTTATTTAGGTGACCCCGACGTGATATTGCTTTTCCCACCAGCTGTAAGGGGAAAATCACATGTAGTAAACCTAAAATTGACACACGCGTTACCAGGGCGTCAAACGCCAATACAAATCAGTCACCGAAATCGAATCTATCACATCACCGGTTTCCAGAATATCCAAAGCATTCATCATGGATGAGATGAAAGACCTGCCAGGAAAACGGCCGTTAATTGAGAAATTAGGCTCCATATAATCGAAAGCCTTTGGCTGGAGTTCACTAATAATGACGAACGTGTCAAGGACGTCTAAGGGAAAACCTCAGTGAAGGTGTACTACATCTCACGTCAATTCCGGACGACGCAGCTACCGACATGGTAGGTGACAAACAACAATTGGCTGGACAATCTGAATCAGAATCCCAGTCTGTTTTTAAACCAGTACCATCCACTCGATCCCACCAACAAGAAAAGTTCTCAAATCCTTCGATGACAAAATTCAATCGCACAAGCATTATAACGTTTCTTTACCAATATCAAAAAAGTTCCAGTGGAAACTTAGAGCTCTGCATTCTTTAAACTTAAGGGGTAGTCCTGAATTAGTCCCTTTTTTAAGAAGGGAAAGAAAGAAATAAAATTATTGAACTTTGAGGTATGATATTATATATTAATGTAGCTAAATGGAATGTTTATGGAAACAAACAAAATCCTACCTCTGATATGCCAACCCTCAAACGAAAACACCCAAAAGCTTCTCCGAAACAAAAGGTAAGGTAAACCCACTAAAAACACTGTTAATTATTGCGTTACTTATTGGAATGGTAGTGGGCCAAACAACAACACCTAGTGGAGTAGAAATCAACAAATTTACAGACAACCCTGGGCTATACTTTGAAGACCTAGTTGAAGCGAGTATTATCACTGTTGACTGGAATCTCCTCGTTTATTTCAACATCTCTAACTATTGGCAGGAGTATGAAGACCTAAAACAAGGCGTTAACATATCATAACATAAATTATATAACTTCAGCCGAACAACAGTCACAGGAAACTGATATGTAGTTTAAACGAAATTTTTAAACATAAAAATGGATTGGCCTTGCGAAAAAGACGATGCCTGTTCGATTTCATTGGACCGTTGCAAACAAGGTCTTCTGGATCAGGAATGGAAGCTAACATTGTAAAATTGATTGATTGATGCAAAAGCAATCTGCCAAAATTGCTCTGAATGCAGAAGTACAGAAAATTCATCACAACCCGAGCCCGAAAACATTCCGGGAAAACACAAAGGTGAAATTTTTAGAGGCACTGTGGAGCAAGAGGTGCAGAAATGCAAGGATATCCTAATGAAGTTGCAAAACGCGACAGAGCGAAAGAAAAATACCAGTACTGAGCAAAAAGAGGGCTCTCCAGCCTAGAGGAATCCTTGGATTTTTACAAGTTTTCTATTGAAACCCGAAAACTCCTGCAAAAGGAATAGTCCCCTCCGACTATTGTAGAAACGAGCACTACGAAGAAACTGCTTACACCTTAGATGCAAGGTCAACAGAGGAAGAAGGAGACATGTTGAAGCACCGGGAGAGGCAGTTGCAGAGTACAGAACCTCAAAGTCAGAGCTCAAGAGGTCTATTTAATCGAGCAAACGACAAAAGTGGGAAGAACCCCGCCAAAATGTAAGCAGCAACCCCTGGGGACTGGGTTATAAGGTAGTGATGCACAAGCTGGGCGCCACGCCACCCATGAGTGCAGAGACGATGCAGGTGATAGTGGATACTTTCTTTCCAACCCATCCCACTAGGCGACAAGACATCTCTCCTATACAACAAGAGATCCCGATGTTCACGGAAGAGGAGTTGATGGTAGCATCGAATACACTGCAAAATAAGAAGGCTCTAGGACCTAACGGCATACCAGCGGAAGTGCTTAAAGCCTTCGTTCGGACTTGCCCGCAGCTACTTTTTAACATGTACAATAGCTGTCTAAAAGACGGAATTTTCTTTAAGGACTGGAAAATACAACGCCTAGCGTTAATTAGCAAAGGTAAAGCCGACCGATACGGCAGGGAAACTACTAGAGAAACTACTGAAACCGCGGCTCACCAGTCCAATCCAAAGAGCAGAAGATCTATCCGAAAGACAACACATATTTAAAAAAGGATACTCAACAATTGGAGCAATCGAGGAAGTGATCAAAACAGTGAATGCCGCTCATCGGGGAAGCAATCGCTGAAAAGTTTGCCGTTCTGGCTACCCTAGACGTGAGAAACGCCTTTAACACAGCCAGATGGATAGACATGCTGAAATCCTTAGAGGAGACTTACAGGATACCGCAGTACCTACTCCGTATAATCCGACTACTTCACTCGTAGATGACGCTTTTCACACCTTTTTTACGTGCAGCAGATGGAAAACGGAAAGACAGCACCATAAATCGTAGATAGGTTATATCTCCCCACTAAAATATTATATCGAAAATGATCTCAAGTGAATATAATTGGTATCGAAAATCATTCTTAATCGAAACCTTGCTGAAAACCAAGAAGAGAGAAGAAAGCCAGGGCACATCCTTATAGAAGATAATGAAAACTCATCAGCTGAGTTTTTTTCATATCGCCAAAAGATTTGTCTTAAATGATTACAAAGAGTATAAACAAATTTACCGGCACCCCTAAGCTTAAACGAGGAAGGAGAATGTACGACAGATGGCAGAGTATAGAACAAGAAAAGCTATCACCCTGAAGTAACGTAAAAGCGGGGTAAACAGGATGTTTTATAAGGGCCACTTGATGGACAGCGTGCTGTCTCCTAACGTCCTTAACTAAAAAAATATATTGAATCATCTATAGGGTTTTCCAATAGGGACTTGACAACTTTGAATTTAATTTGTGAACGAACTCTTTCACTAATCATCACACTGTCACTGTCAATTTATTCACTAAACTCAACATTTTCATCATGGTAAAGTACACTAACGAGCAACGTCTGCAAATTATAAAAATTTTCTACAGATAATCGGAGTCGGTGACTGCAAATTTAAGAGCGTTAACTTCAATTTTCGGTCGTAATTCTCGCCCTAGAAGACAGGCAATAACAAGTTTAGTGCAAAAATTTGAGTCTACATATTCGTTGTGTGATGTTGCCGTGTCAGTGAGAACGGGTTAGTCGAAAATATCAATATCAAATCAGTCAATTCCACGGTGTTCTCAAAAATTGAGCATCGCTCAGACCACATTATAGCGTATTTTGCGTAAGGATCTTGATTTACAACCATACAAGATCAAGCTGACGCAAGAATTGAAGCCGATGGACCATTTGAAGCGACGTACGTTCTCCGATTGGGTTCTGGAGAAGATGCACCAAGATGATGAATTTCATCGCAAAATCATCTTCATTGACGAAGCTCAATTTTGGCTTAATGGGTTCGTCAATAAGCAAAATATGCGTTATTGGTCCGGTGAAAACCCACATGTGCTACATTAATCACCACTTCATCAACAAAAAGTAACTGTTGGTGCGGTTTGCATGCCGGCGGCGTTATTGGGCCATATTTTTTCGTCGACGATAACGTGAATGGTCAGCGTTATCACGCCATGATCACATTATTTTTGGCCCGAACTGGAAGATATGGATTTGGACGACATGTGGTATCAATAATCCACTCCAGCCACACAGCACACGCTACAATCGATTTATTATATAGTGAGCGTGTTATCTCAAGACATGGGCCAGTCGATTGGCCGCCTCGTTCGTGCGATTTAACGCCGCTTGACTATTTTCTGTGGGGCTACGTTAAGTCATTGGTTGGCTCAGAGCCAACATTGAACGCGAAATAGCGGTCGCTTCGGCCGAAATGTGTGGCCGAGTCATTGAAAATTGGGTCCAACGAATCGACCGCTGCAAACGTGCACGCGGTGGCCATATGAACAAAGTCGAGTTCCATTCATAAATGTTTTGATTGTACTTCAAGCCAATAATAAAGTTTTTGAAATATCTCAAATGGTTTGCCTTTTATTTAAAAAAAAAAAAGTTGTCAAATCGTTATAAGAAAACCCTATATTAAGACACGATTTATTGTAATAAAGCAATAGCTGGCCCAAGCTAATCACATTATTGACAAACTTAACCAGACAGTGGTGCAATCACAAGTGTTCAACTCTGTCACTGTTTACGTGTTTAAACTTATAGACCGTTTCCAGCGAACTTAACTAATACTTTTGGAAGCTATTACACCCACACCGTTTCTTGTTTTAAGTCTTTATAAAAACCAATATTTTCCAGTTGATATCTTCTAATCTAAAGATAACACAAAATACCACCCCTAAGGCCATGAAAATGATTTTAAATTTACTTATTGCAGCAATACTGGGTCACCAACACCCACGTTTTTTACTGGCGTAGACCATTTTTGGCGCAGCTGAAAATTATGAAGCACTTCTCTTTGCCAGCGCTTTCAAAATAGTTGTTGAAGATGCTTGATTCGCTGATTTCGATCGAGATGGTTGATGTTGATTCTCAAATACGATGGTTCATTGATGCTGGTAGATGTTCCGATTAAAAACTGCCCTGGCGTCAAGACCTACACGTCGTTCGGATCTCTGGATATCGGAGAAAGCGGCCTCGAATTCATGAGTTCCTCAATTTCACAGAGCAAGGTGGACACCTCCTCGTAATTAAAAGATGCATTGGAAATCAATTTCAGTAGACTGTGCTTTACAACTTTGATGGCCGCTTCGAAAAGGCCACCAAAGTGGAATGATCATGGTGGCGAAAAGTTCCATTCTATGTTTTCTTTCAGACACTCTGTATGGACCTGATGTTGGTGTTCCTTTGACCAGAATTACTTATGCAACTCCTGCAGCTCAGTCTTTGCTCCTCCGACATTTGTAGCATTATCGGAATAAATTTTCAAACATTTACCTCTTCAAGCGATGAAACATTTGAGCGCCATACGGAAGGACTTTGTGGTGAGGTCCGCAACTAATTCTTAATGAGATGCCTTGTTAGAGAAGCATATAAATACTGCTACGTGCGCCTTGATAGTTCATTTTCCACGAGTTGAATGTGAAAGGGACCGCAATAATCCACTCCAGTAATTGGGAGTGGAATGAAAAGAAGTAGGTTGCTCCAATAAGCATGTCAATTTTCTGTGGCCGATTGAACGCTGGATCGGCTAGAGGAATATTTTTCGGGATCTGAAACTTTTCGGTGTTGAAGAAAGCAGAATGGCGGCTAAAATGCAGTGATTATTGAAACTACAATCGCTTCCATATTTGATGCCTTGATTGAATGGAGATACTTATTCTTTTACTTGAACGACCATTGATATTGCAGATGCCTCCAAATTCGGTAGCTGTTTTCGAGAGAGGTAATTTGAGCTGATGAGCAAGCTTCTCGGTAATCAAATTTAATTGAGATCCACTGTCAAGCAACGCTCTGCAAGGCATTTACGTATAGTTGTTCTTAATGCTGATAACAGCTCTGACAAGAAGTACTTCCCTCGAGCAGCCAATGCAGAAAAGTTTTGATTGAAATTGTTGATTTAAAGTTTGACGAATTTGATCGGTATTGTTCAACGTTTGTAAAAGTTGAATGTGACTCATAGAGGTGAACTTTTCACATTTAAACATGGTGTGCTGCTCTGAACATATGCTACAAGCTAATGAAACATTTCTAACAGCTAGTGAAGCCCTTTTCATAACCCGAGGGCCGTTGACCCGGATACAGCGCTTTCCGTGAGACCACGAGTTGTTCCAAAACTTGACACTGCTCTTCAATAAAGTCTGCAAAATCCTGCCAAGTAGGGACATTCAAAGTAGCTTCATGATCAACCAGTAGACATGTTGTGACTTTTAACTTGCCGCATATTAATGTCATCTTCCCTTAATGCCTGAGTGTTGCTATCAATCTTCGAGAATAGGGTGTGGAGCAACAGCCCATCTGCTTTTTGCTCCTTATTTGCTATTGTAAGCAGAGCACGCATGTGAGCGTTGATGCTGTCAACGATATTGTGAAGAGCTTTTACCGCTCCCTTCTGTACACACTGCAATTGAAAAATTTTGTTAATATGAGCCTGAAATATATAGCGGTTGTAGTTTCCTTTGAGACAGCTTCGTAGGTATTTAAGCTTTCGATGTCCTTTATTTTTTCATTCTCATGCACTGCTGATTTAAACAATCCCCAGAAGTCAAGCCAAGTCAAGAATTTAAAGAAGGCATTTACGGAGCAAATAACGAGGTACTCTCCCTTTCCGACATGGCCGGTCTAAGTTTCAGCCTGTTGATTAAGCAAAGCAATTTAGATTTAAGCTCACAGTGCGTGTCCTCAAATATTTCACGTTCGTCTTGAGTTCCGTTTCATCGTCATCATCAAGTCCTCCAAATCTGATTGAAATTTACTAAAATTATTGAAATAAGTTTCCAGCATACCCTACTTTGTATTCAATTTGAAGATATTAGCGGTTTCAGCTTTACCATCTACGTAGGCCCGTATCTTAGTGAGCTGACCTGTGATCACTTCACGTTATTGTATCAATCCTGTCGTTATAATTTATCCTACTTACGGCCAATCTAAAAAAAATTCACAAATGCAGAATGGAAAAATTTTAATATACAAATGCCAAGATGCCAAATCGATAATTTTTTAAAAACAACTTAATCTCGGTAGAATCTCCTTAATTGTTTTATTAGGAAATTAGTTGCGATGAAATGCAGCCAACGAAAAAGAAAACACTAGCTATCCAATATTTTTTTAACCAACCAAGCAGACCCTTATATAGTTTTAGGTAATCTATGAAAAAACCGCAACAAGTGGTACAAAATACATAGTACATAAAAACACGAGATTTTAAAGAATACAACGAGAAGAAAAATCAAGTGTGTAAACAATAACTATGACAAGGTGTTCTTGTTAAAAATGTGTTTCTTTAGTGACTAGCACTTTTCATTTTTTCGTACAACTCTAAAAATGTGTTGCTTTAGTAAGTAAACTGAATTCGTAATACTACCAATAGCCCCAGATAACAACGTATTCACTGTTGACGACCATGCAAAACGAACAAAAGGCAACCACTTCCGGATTTTTTATTTTTCAGAAAACGCGTTTAAAGTTTTGAACATATAAAACTTTAACTTACCTTGAATTAAGCCTAACCAGCAATACCAGGTCCATACAGTGGTATCGTTACGTATAAAAAAATCGAATGTTAAAATTAACGGTAACTAATAGTAATAAAAGAATTATAACATGAGAACTCCGAAAACCTATTTCTCCACACCCTCTTTCAAAGAATATTCTTAGATATTATCAAAATCAATCAAGCAAAATAGAAAAAAACATCAAAATCAATCAAGCGAAATAAAAAAAAAAAGAAATCAAAAGATTTGACCTTGAAAATGATGTGCCCCCTTAAGTCGTTTTGCAAATTTCAAACGGGTGTTGTTTTAATTTATACTTGCCTTCAATTTTTGTATTTTGTTCCCCTACTATTTCTTTAGATGCATTATCGAGTGCACTATCGGCGCTATCAACGATGCGATACTCGTTTAGATTTATAATTTCACCGTATTCATCACATTTCATCTTTTCTTCATGAAATGGATAAGTGACGTTATGTTTTTTATTAGATTTAAAGAAACCTGTATGTTGTTTATTTCCCGACCGGAGCACTATATCATGCCTTCCTGTAATCACACTTATTTCAATTTCATCTTCTGATTCAGAACTACACCTATCTTCCCTGGTAGATTCAAGGTGAGATTTATTGCTTTCGTTTTGGGAACGCATATATTCTTCAAGCTCACTGCCCTGTAATTCAACGCGTTTCTTAACATCAATTTCTACTTTGCGGCCATTTCCTCCGTTTTCCAACAGATCTCGTGCCAAGGTATCTGGGGAAGAACTTAAAACGAAACATTAACGTACAAAATAGTAAAATAAATACGTAATTAAATTACCGAGATGTAAGTATAATACTATTGTTCACATTTGAAGCCCACATTGTAAAAAGTTCTCTTGAGAATCCACTTTCCATATCCGGTGTACTTGTTAATACTACTTTTGGACTATGCATTTTTAAAAGGTCGTTCATATTGTGGCAAAATTTAAGATGTTTGAACTGGAATGGGTTATTCCGAGCTCCTTCAAAAAATTTCATTAGCTTATCACACATCCACTCTATTTGTGATTTGGCAAATTCAATAACATTGTAACCCACATTATTCAAAAGAACTAAGGAATAAGCAACCAATCCAGACTCTTTATTTTTCCATAATTGATCAAGCATATGTGCGAGCTCAAGTACTCTGCCTGCCGTGTCTATTGCAATAAGTACATTTCCGTTATTTCTTACAGTTTGCAGAATATTTGTCATAAGTTTTTCATCGCGAGCCCTACGCCGCGCTTGCTGATAGTTGACGTTAAATGCATCTGTTATTAGAAGAGAAGGTCTTTGAAGTTTTCCAAGATCGCAACTATTTAAATGCCTCTCTTTTTTATGATTATAGTCAATCGCATAGACAATATCTTCTTCTCCGTCTTTTACTATTTTCCATATGGTCCCGCCAACCATATGTCCAGCTTGCAGTGGACATATAACAATACCATAACCTTTGCCTAAAAATATTAGTGTTATTCTACAGTTTTACATGAAAAAAAAAAAAAAATGCATTGTAACCTTTTAAAGAGACATTTTGGTTGTATTTAAGTTGAGTTATTTTGTCAAATGCTGCGTCTACGTCGTCTAAAGTGTACAAATCGAAATCATACATATTGTAATGTGACATGTATAAATCATACATAAACATTTGTCCCATTTTATAAACAGGTATAGTTGCATATATGGGGCAATTAAGACCGAGTTTCCCCACCAAATAAGGAAGAGCGCCCAAATGAATATTATCAGGATGTGATAGTAGAACTGCATCTATTAAATTCACATACCTTAAAAAAAGAGGTATAAACGTTACTTTGAGGAAGAATAATATACTAAAATATTGTTAATTTTGAATCTGGCCAAGTAATTGAAATTTCTCTTGCTACACCATTTTGATTTTCATTTTATAGATAAAATAAATATTTAAGCGAACAAAACATAAAAAGTATGTTATGACTAATGGGAATTTTGCTATTTAACATATTATTTTAGCATAATATTATAAGAAAACAAATAAAGTTAAATTTATGTTAAGCTTAAAACTTTATGATTTCTGTTAAAGAAAACTATTCATTTTTTTTTTTTCTTTGACTTAAATCTATCTTTGTGCAGATCTCGGTATGTAGGAGCAAAATGTACATTCTTTTATTTGTTTACATTTACTTTTTTTTATTTTTAAAAATAAGAGAATATTTATATTTTTGGACATGCTCAAGAATCAACCCGATTTTTGATCAAGCCGGCTTTCCATTGAATAAACCGATTATTTTCTCATATATCGGAATAATTTGTTTGAAGACCTCGTAAGCAAGGATCATAATTTCCAGTCTTTTTATAACCACAAAAAAAATAAATAAATAAATAAATAAATAAAAAATACCTACATTGGCTTACCTTAATTTTTAACTTTTCAATTTTTATAATTGAAAACATGTAGCGTATCAAAAAGCAGACAACACAAGAGAATAATGATAACATAAATAAAGCACAAATGATTCACGGTACCAATGACCTAATGTAAAAAACCACTTCTGAAACCATTGCTTATTTGAACTGTGGAGTCATGTTTATTGCTACGTTACACTTTTGGTTGCCAGAAAAGTCACTGTACAGTATGTAAACATGTGACCTTGCTAAATTTGTATAAATACTCGAACATCATCAATAAAGAGGACAGATACTTCCGTGCCCTATCGAAGGCAAAACATATCATTTTTATTTCGAACCTACAACATACAATATTACATGGCGATCAGGCTAGTATCTACAAAGGACTGAATCGGCAGCTAGATCCCATTTTTTCCATTTTTTTTTTTTGGCATTTCGATGCCTAAACATTGGCATTGGGAAACCCTGCCTAAAGAAGATCATTTTGGGAAGAGAAGATATTTGAGAAGTGGGCAGCCTCTCTGGCTAAAGAAAAGAAACAACAAAAACAAAGCGGCCAGCAGAATCAGATCAGCCAGCCAACAGAACCAGCAGACCACAAGAAGACATCACCACCTGAACAAAAAGATGACCTACTCAAGCAAGCAGTCAAGGTACGAATTGGACCAACACTATAACAATAAAGCAGTATAGAAAACGAACAAAAGGAGGCAACAGCAGAAGAGCAACAGAAAAACCAATTCAGAAGTAGACAAGAGGTGGCAAACAATATGCTCGCCGGAAGGCAAGAGCCTTGTTAATACCATACTGGCCATTTAGAGGATATTTGATTGCTGATACTCATCTTAATAGTTATAACTGGATCCTCATTGTTTTTAAAAATCTATTTGGCTCATAACAAGTATTTGAAAAAGATATATCAAAATAACATAACAAAGATATTCTCTAGAAAAAAAATAATAATAAACAAAAAGAAAAAATATATATACACACATATACAGAAAAATTTAACTTTTATATTCTTGATAGTAAATCTGGGATTTTATGAACAAAATAGAGTAATAGTAACCTATGGAAAAATGGAGTGAAATAGAACAAGAATTAGGGAATCAGAAATCAGAGGTAGAAAGATCACAAAAGTGTATTTATAAAAATACACACATTAAAAAAGACAGTACAAAAACACAAGGAAGCATATTAGATATCTTATATAATATAGCACACATAAGACACAAGAAAAATTAATTTTTGTCTTTGTTAGAGATAAGCTCATAGCAGGTCTAGTTAAGCATAACATGGAAGCAGATGTGCCTACCTACTTTAAAATCGAATTTCATGTATATGATTTTCTAATAACTTGACAACTTTTTTTTAAAATAAAAGGCAAACCATTTGAGATATTTTAAAAACTTTATTATTGGCTTGAAGTACAATCAAAACATTTTTGAATGGAACTCGACTTCGTTCATATGGCCACCGCTGGCACGTTTGCAGCGGTTGATTCATTGGACCCAATTTTCAACGACTCGGCCACACATTTTAGCCGAAACGGCCGCTATTTCGCGTTCAATGTTGGCTCTGAGCTCTTCGAACGTCGTCGGCGTGTTGACATAAACCAATGACTTAACGTAGCCCCACAGAAAATAGTCAAGCGGCATTAAATCGCACGAACGAGGCGGCAATCGACTGGCCCATGTCTTGAGATAACACGCTCACCATACTTTCTCTTCAATAAATCGATTGTAGCGTGTGCTGTGTGGCTTGTAGCACCATCCTGTTGAAACCAATTGTCATCCAAGTCCATATCTTCCAATTCGGGCCAAAAATAATCGGTGATCATGGAGCGATAACGCTGACCATTCGCAATAACGTGACGATCGTTATCGTCGACGAAAAAATATGGCCCATTAACGCCGCCGGCATGCAAACCGCACCAAACAGTTATTTTTTGTAGATGTAATAGTGATTCATGAAGCACATGTGGGTTTTTACCCGACCAATAACGCATATTTTGCGTTATTTTTGACGACCCCATTGAGCCAAAAATGAGCTTCGTCACTGAAAATGATTTTTTAAGGAAATTCATCATCTTGTCGCAACTTCTCCAGAACCCAATCGGAGAACGTAGCTCGTTAGTGTACTTTACCATGATGAAAATGTTGAGTTTATTGAATAGATTGACAGTGACAGTTTGATGATTAGTGGAAGAGTGCGTTCACAAATTAAATTCTAAGTTGTCAAGTCCCTATTGGAAATCCTTATAGTACCGGATGATTTTGCCATCCCATGTGCAGAATTCTTGGGATTAGACTTCATCAAAAGGTACAACTGTTTGTAAGATTATAAATCTAATCAAGATAGACTCATACTAAGACCATGTGATCACCACGAAGATATAGCTCTTCAAATGACAAACACATCTACGATTAACACTATAACTGTACCAGCTAGAGCGGAAGTTATACGATTAATTAACGTAGAAGTTTCGCATCCCGAATTTTAAATACCACACCAAGAAATAGCACTAGGTATTTTTCTTGCAAATACTATATCAACTAAAAATAATCCATTCGAAAAGGTAATTAATACAACCAATGCGAACACAATTGTACAAAACTATAAAGTTCATACCGAAAACCTTCAAGAATACATAGTATCAAGTAACTCACATCACCCAATAGACACAAATAAAAGTTAAATAAAAATTTTCCAATATTTGCAAAAGAAACTTCACATGTTATAGTATGTTATGAGTTCGTAGACAACAATTTTTATATACCGAAATTACGTATGAAAGATGATGATCCAGTTTATATTGAAAATTACAGGTCACCACAAGCACACAAAGAATAAATAGGGAAACAAATTAGTAAGTTAATTCAAGATGAACTACAGAATGCACAAATGCATTCAATTCAATAAACAACTAGCCATCGCGTTTGGATCAAGATCATTTAATAAAGGCGAGTTGAATAAGGAAACAAGAGCAATACATTGGGCGATTACATATTTTAGAGCCTAAAGTTTCGCGTAAAAACTAATCATAGACATTTAACATACATTTTTTTCAATGAGGAATCCTCCCTTTGAACTCATAAGAATTAGACTACATTTGAAGAAATACGACTTTGTAGTGGAGTTCATAGCAGGTAAAGAGAACTATTTAGCGGACGCAATATCCCGCATAGATATCTCAGATATAAAACAAACTTCAGTAGAAGAAGAAATACGTTACTATGTGAGCCCCAAAAAATATGAAGCGCTAAACAAATACGAAGTTAGAAGGCGTGCTCAGCTCGTTTTCAATCCACTGAAATTATATTTCAAAAAAGGAAAGAAAATTTTTAGCTATCTAGATACAAGCAACCTGATTGTTGAGACGAAAATTGACTTAGAACAATTCTTTGTCAGAGAAAGAAAGAAGCCGATAATTTAGGACGTGTAAAAATACAGTTGTAAAATAGCGTTAACTTCGGAATTAACTCAAGTGGCAGGAGTTGAAAAAATCAACAAAATCATTAGACAGTACCACGATGATCTAATTCGGGGAGGCCACCCAGGAATCGTACGTACCACTAACAAAATTAGGCAACATTTTTACTGGAAAAATATGAAAAAAGATATCAAGAAATATGTTAACAATTGCACACAATACAAAAAGAACAAAATAAATAGACACATTAGAGAATTACAATTACTAAAAGTTGAACACAAAACTTCAACACCATACCATCATTAGACGCTTGGTACAGTTACACTCCTACATACACGTTGATAAAAACAATCGGGACGAATATCTTAAATATTTTTGATACTGTTACAACACGACACCAGCGCACGGTTACTGTCCTTTTGAGCTAGTTTTTGAAAAGACACCACCTACATTTGACTTTCTCAAGCAAGACCAAATTACGCCACTCTATAATTACGACGCTTATGACAAAGAATTCAAATACCGACTACGGTAGCGCAACAAAGAGCCAAAAAGTTAATAACGTAAACAAAAGTAAAACAGAAACAAATTTACGATAAGAAAATACAATCTAAGGATATTAGCATAAGAGATCTAGTGTTAGTAAAAGATGACACAGGTCAAAAATTAAATAGTAAATATAAGGGTCCTTTAAGAGTAGAAAGCATAGTTAAGAACAATAATAATAGTTTAGCACTTAACAGCATAGACAATGACAATGTCAGAAAACAGATAAGTAAAAACATTGAAATACCCAAAAAACAGGTTAAAACTTATAGACCAAATATACTTATAGTCTTAAAATTTATATAATATACATATACATACATACATATACATATGAATTAAAATAAAACAAATAAACAACACATAACACACGGGCTGAAATGTTTTATAGTAAATCACAAAATTTTTGCAAAATTCAACTTTAAATATCAATATAGTTGCCATCGAGGGCGATACACTGATTGAAACGATTTTTCAATCTTTCGATACCAGTTTTGTAGTACGATTTCGGTTTAGCCTCAAAATAGGCCTCAGTTTCGGCGATTACTTCTTCATCGGTCTTAAATCTCTTTCCGGCGAGCATTCTTATGAGGTCTGCGAACAGGAAATAGTCGCTGGGGCCAAATCTGCAGAATACGGTGGGTGGGGAAGCAATTCGTAGAAGAATTCATTAAATTTTGCCATCGCTTTCATCGACTTGTGACACGGTGCATTGTCTTGATGAAACAGCACTTTATTTTTCTTCAAATGCGGCGATTTCGTCCTCCAAAAGCTCCAACAAGGCAATGTAATAGACGCTGTTGATAGTCTGCTCCTTTTGGAGATAGTCGACGAAAATTATTCCATGTGTATCCCAAAATACGGATGCCATAAACTTGCCAGCCGACTGTTGAGTTTTTGGTCGTTTTCGACGAGGTACGTCGCCTGCTCGCCACTCAGCTGACTGCCGACTTGACTCTGGTGTGAAGTGATGTAGCCAAGTTTGATCCATTCTCACATACCGACAGCTTTAAACACTCCTCTGAATCATCAACACGTTGTTGTTTTTGGTCAACTGTGAGCAAACGCGGCACACACTTTGAACAGAGCTTTCGCATGTCCAAATATTCGTGTATGATATATCCAACAAGCTCTTTTGATATCTTCAGAGCCTCAGCTATCGCGATCAACTTCACTTTACGGTTATTTATAATTATTTTGTGAACTTTTTCCACGTTTTCGCCCGTTTTTTGCGTGCATCGTCTTCGGTGCTCATTTCGGCCCGTTTAAATTTGGCAAACCACTTCTTAACGGTTATTTTCCTGGTGCAGAGTCCGAATAATGTTTATCAAGCCAAGTTTTTATTTTAAGAGTATTTTATTTTTTTTTTTTATTATTATTATTATTATTATTTTTTTTTTTTTTTTTGTTTTTTCATAATAAAGCAATGCTTTATTAATACACGAAAAACTTTTTTCCATTTTTTCCACAATAACCAAAGTTGCTTAATTCACAATATATATATCTCACGAACCAATTGTCCGACAGGAGTCAAATTTATCGTTTGAAAGTTAGTACTACTATACATCATATGGATAACTCTAAAATAAGTGAAAAAAAGCACGCCTAATATAGGTTAGCCTAACAACTTAATAAAATAATAAAATATCTTTGGATTTATCTACGTAATCAAAATTCACAACAAAAAAACCTTATCTGAGCTGCACGAGTATATCATTGAATTACTCATAAAACTACATTTAATAATTTGCTGACAGTTTTGTTTCCTTTTTTCATAAACGATATCCAGGACTGGTTAAAAGTATTTTCGAATTTCATTTTTATTTCTTTCAGCTGTCTTACTTTACTTTACAGGTGGCGCTACAGTTCGGGGTGAACCTGGGCCTCTACTAACAAACTTCTTAAGTTAGGCCGATCCTTATTTAACTACCTCTAGTTGCGTACTCCAAGTCGGTTGAGGTCCCCTTTTACTTGCACGCCACATACGGTGAGGTCTACCTCTACTGCGTTGACCCTCCGAATTAAATTCGAAGACCCTGTCGACCAGTGGATTGGTATCCATTTGCTCTACATATCCTACCCTGTTTAGGCGACTGACGTGCAGTGTTGTGACTAAGTTGCGCGTAAAAATTCATCGTTAAATCTTCTCCTCAAAAGGCCGTTAACGCGAACAGAACCGATTATTGTATAAAGTATTTTCGTTTTGAAACGACCGAGAATATCTTTATCCGCCTTCGATGGATAGTCATAAAGAAAAACTGGGATGATAAAAATCTTATATAGAGTCTCCTTAGTTTTTCGAGATAGGAAATTACTTGCCTTCGTAGCCCAAAGAAGCAACTAGAGGCGAGAATTATTCTTTGTTTTATTTCAAGCCAAGGTGGACAAAGTCCCTAACTACTACTATGACGCTATGTCCAAATCATCGATATTGTATGCATATAATTAGCTTTGCCCTCATTACTGCTAAACCCATTCTGTCATCTTCCGTTTCAATTCTAGTAAACGCACTGGTTACAGCCCGCTGAGGTGTGTCAATAATGTCAATATAATCAGAGTATTAGCTGTAGGTTTTTTTTTTTTTATAATACCGCGCGCGCACCATACAATACATACACCATATAATTTGTCAAGGATAATTTGAGGAATTATGTTTGGGTAAATTCTAAGATAAAAACCGTTCTACAGTAAGGGTCTATCTCCAATGTTGACAACATTTATCGAGAATGTAAAAAAAGGCTTACTTTGGTGTAGCTTGATCCATGTTTACAAAATTTGCTCTGTTAGTACTAATATTAGAAACTCGGTTAAAGTCTTTATTTTTAAAATAAATACTAGCCTTTATAACTGCGTTTAAATAAAGTTAATATCTTGTTTGACTTTTCAGATATCCAATTTCTAAGTCTGTTCCATTTTTCTTGCCTATGCTAATTTTTGATTTTGAGGTCACTTTTCTCCAGAAAATGCCTCATAATCATAACATTTTACCAATTTTTTTTATGAACGTAACAATAATAAAAAAAGTCATGAACAATTGGCAGAAAAACTCATAGATTTTAGGATACTTGGGAAAACCTGCAGCAGGTAAAATTTAAAAAAATTTTTTTTTTTGCTTTAAGCCATAAAGGCTAAAATTAAAATATGAGTTTGTGTGGTTTTAGATAATTTTTATTTTATGTGTGTACTAGAATAGTTATAATAGGTGCTCAAAATGTCCCCCTTGGTTTTGTATACATGCTAAAGCCCGTTTTTGGATTTCACTGCCAATGTTTATCGACTGCTTTTGATGACCCTTCGATAATACGCTTTTCCATTTCACTTAAAGTTTTTATTTCGGTTTAATTTTTTTCGGCTCTTTCATTCTGTAAGGTCAGGAGGTCTTGTACGCTAGTAAACTGGTTTATTTCTTCCTATCCAACGATTACCGTACTTTTCATTTAGCCAGTTCTTAACCCCACGACCATCCTGTTGGAAATATAATGTAAATAATACCTAGTTCTGGTATCTTTTTCCAATTACACCTGTCCACATATTGACGCCAAATTTGTGTTGAAATAATTTATGTCTCCTTGTATGTGTATTGTCCGCAGCCCATGTATGAAGATTATGAAAATTTGTAATCTCTTGCAAATTGAGATTTATTCGTCTAAAGAATTCCGCAAATATACAAAGTGAAGGCTCGAATTGAGCGAAATCCGCGTCGAAGTGGATGAAAAATGGCTCGTGAGCTCAACATATCGTTGGAACGGATGCAACACATATTGAAAAATGAACTTGGGCTCTTACTTACACCGCAATAGAAAAAAGTTAGAGTCGAAAGAGCGAAGGAGCTGCTACGCTTGCACGAAAGTGGTGAGTTGCAGAATTTGTTTTTTTCCGATGAGTCGCCATTTTTTATCGGGCAATATGTCCTCAAACAAAATGACCGAGTTTATTTGCCAGAGAGGTCCTTCAAAAATTTACACCTTCAGACGGCCACCAGAAAGCGGTTGGGCCGCCATAACCACCGATGGTCGCTCTCCGCTCGTATTTTTGGACCGTGGCGTCAAAATTAATGCGATCGTATACCGTGGAACTGTCTTAGAGGCAGTATAAAAGCCTTGGGCAAACAATCATTTCGGTCGGAGACCGTGGACATTTCAACAAGACTCGGCACCGTCTCACAAAGCGCGCGTCAACCAAGATTGGTTAAAAAACAATGTTCCACACTTCATTTCTTTGACACAATGGATTGTAAATTCTCCAGATGAAAATCCGTTGGATTTCTCTGTCTGGGGTATTTTGAAGGCGAAGGTTGGTTACCAAAGTTTGGACCACCTCAAACAAGCACTTCGCCGGGAATGGGCCAAAATATCGCGCCAAAGGTGGACATATTGAAAATAACTGATACAATTTTAAAATTGATGTATTTTCCAACATTTTTTGCTTCGGCACAATAAAATTTATCAAAAAATAAAAAAATTATAGCATTTTAGAAAGTTCGAGTCAGTTAGAATGTATGTAATACACCGTGCCGTTTCTAAAAGAGGGCACCACTTGAATTAAATCCATACAATTTTCAGGTAGTACCAACCTTCAAAAGATACGTGTATAAATTTGATTGATGAAACAGATGTTTCAGATGAAAACATCAAAAAAGTCCACAAAATGATTACGAATGACCGTAAAGTGAAGTTGATCGAGATAGCTGAGACTTTAAAGATATCAAAAGAGCGTGTTGGATATATCATACACGAATATTTGGACATCCGAAAGCTCTGTTCAAAGTGTGTGCCGTGTTTGCTCACAGTTGACCAAAAACAACAACGTGTTGATGATTCAGAGGAGTGTTTAAAGCTGTTCAATCGCAATAAAGTTAAATTTTTGCATCGGTATCTGACAATGGATGTAACTTGGCTCCATCACTTCACACCAGAGTCAAGTCGGCAGTCAGCTGAGTCTCGAAACTCAACTCAAACTCATCAGTCGGCTGGCAAGGTTATGGCATCCGTATTTTGAAATACACATGGAATAATTTGCATCGACTATCTCCAAAAGGAGCAGACTATCAACAGCGACTATAATATTGCGTTGTTGGAGCGTTTGAAGGACGAAATCGCAGAAAAACGGCCGCATTTAAAGAAAAAGAAAGTGCTGTTTCATCAAGACAACGCACCGTGTCACAAGTCGATGAAAGCGATGGCAAAATTGAATGAATTCGGGTACGAATTGCTTCCCCACCCACAGTATTCTGCAGATTTGGCCCCAGCGACTATTTCCTGTTCGCAGACCAAAATTATTTCAGGAAATATTTCATCTCCAATTGAAAGATCTATTTCGCTTGGTATATCAAACGTTGGATCCGCTAAAATGTAGTTTTTGTTCAAGAAGTGGGTTATATTACCGATTTTTAAGATTTCTTAGCCATGCCAGAAATCGTTACGTCTGCCTTGTATTAAGGGCAGTTTAACAATTGCACTGCACGTTCTGTTATAAACATGGCTTGAAATTCAGGATCTTCTAAGACTCTTAAAAACTCAAATGTGTTATGAATAGTTCTGGCTTTTCAAATTGCAGTTAGAAGTAATGTGCGTAGGTTTGCTTTCCTCTGAATTTTCGGATACTGATATATGGGTCGATATATTTTTAGAGTCCTTTGAATCGTTTTGTTTGCTAGGTTTTAGAAAATATAGCAAGGAATGATGTTGTCGTTCACATAAAGTGCATTTTGAAGTACTATAGCACTTGATTTTAGTTTCATGATTAAGACAATTTTTGCATATCTTATTTTGCTTGATATAAGAAGCCTTTCGAAAACACTCTTTAGGAGCGGTATATCAAGCGGATTAAGTATGCCTTCCTTTGTTTTATTTATTCCTTCTAAAATTATTTCAGGAAATATTTCATCTCCAATTGAAAGATCTATTGGGCCTGGTATGTCAAACGATGGATCCGCTAAAATGTAGTTTTTGTTCAAGAAGTGGTTTATATTACCGATTTTAAGATTTCTTAGCCATGCCAGAAATCGTTACGTCTGCCTTGTATTAAGGGCAGTTTAACAATTGCACTGCACGTTCTGTTATAAACATTGCTTGAAATCCAGGATCTTCTAAGGCTCTTAAAAACTCAAATGTGTTATGAATAGTTCTGGCTTTTCCAATTGCAGTTGCAAGTAATGTGCATAGGTTTGATTTCCTCTGAATTTTCGGATACTGATATATGGGTCGATATATTTTTAGAGTCTTTTGAATCGTTTTGTTTGCTAGGTTTTAAAAAATATAGCAAGGAATGATGTTGTCGTTCACATAAAGTGCATTTTGAAGTACTACAGCACTTGTCTTTAGTTTCATGATTAAGACAATTTTTGCATATCTTATTTTGCTTGATATAAGAGTGTATATATACTATGTTGACCCTTAAAATATTTGCAAGTTCTCAAGTTTGTATGGTTTTTTTACTAGCTTCTTTTCAGCTGGTTTATTTTGCAAAAGATTTCAGACCGAAATCTGCCTTCTAACAACATCAACACATCTCTTAGGAGCGGTATTTCAGGCGGATCTTTAAGTGATTGTTCATATACCTTATGCGTCTCACTGTCCACTTTTTAAATTAATAAATACTATAAGCTATCAATGGACCCCAGGACTCGGTCTCAACTCCCAAATTATTAATAGCATGCATGCTTTCTTGTGTTATGTCATGCATTTGTTTTATCAAAAACGCCGATTCCCCTAATATGACCAGTTGATTGATTTATCAATTTGTCAAGATATGCTGTAAAATGTATTCTTTTATTATTATATTATTTATTATTATATTTTCTTCAATTGTAGATTTCTCAATTATTCTAATCCAATTGTCTATATCGTTCATCATTTTGTCTACAACCGCCTGAACCTGTTGCTTGAAATTATTTGTAAAATAATTATGTTCATGAAACTTTTTTTTCAAGCCCTGGATTTTTACGTCATTATCCAGAAACTTTTTCCAATTTTCTTGTAGTATCTCTTCTCTAGTTATTAAATATTTGATTGTCTTCTTAGATTCTCCATCTTTCTTAAAATTAACATACTGAGTTTGGATCGACTTACCAAGTTCAAGTTGGAAGCTGAATTCTTGATTATCTATTTTAAAATATCACTTTGGGTGTAATTAGTTTAAAGTTTAAAGTTTTTTTACAACACTTTTCCAGTTAAAGTCCACTAAGAGTTCAAAGTTCGGCTAGGGTTCAAACTTAAAGCCACTAAACAGCTCAAAGTTCGGCTAGGGTTCGTAGTTAAAATCCACTAAACAGTTCGCAGTTTATAGGCATAGGGTTTGCAGTTAAAGTCCACTAAATATATCCAAGTTTGAGCATAGGTAAAATGACATAGGCAGAAAACGCAGTCAAAATAACTCCAATACCTTAAAGAATAAATACATATGCAGTACCGGAAGTTTCAGCGGACTTCATGGCAATAGACTACAATACCCAGAACTTCTTTAAATTAACGGACAACGAACTTAGCAAATGAAACGATTCACATTCTTGTATAAGCATGAAGGAATAAGTCAGATTGTAATTGTAACCAAACAATTTGCAGTGACGAGTTGTTATTGGTAAAATATAGCATACCATTCAACCGCGGTTGGTCTGCGGTTACAACATTGCTGATATTGGCTATTATTTAAAAAATAGTAAAATCAGACGGGCCCTAAGAAGACTTTATTTTAGAACCAGTAGATGATGCACCAACCTCTTGTAAACAATTTTAACATTTTTATCCATGGTAGACAAACACCTTAAACTACATTATATTTCTCACACTTAATTTTAGTGAGTGCGTCTCGCACGTTCGCCGTGCACACTTTTGTTAAAATTCACTTTCCCACACCAAAATTAGCTGAATGTACGTCTCGCATATCAGATTGCATCATCCCTTTTTTGTATATGTTACATTTGAAGTTGGAATAAAATAAAGATTCATAGTCTATTTTACAAACGTAAAATCAAGTGCCCTTATCTGTGCTTTACCCAATATACGAGTAAGTGTAGCTATCGTCGGAACCAAAAAAAAAAAAAATAAAACATTATTAACATAATTTAAAATAATGCGAGGAAATCAAGCCCATTCTGGATGGTGTGTATGTGACCCATTCTCCTTTCCGTACAACTGTTTACCGTTGGTTCGCAGAGATTTGCCGCAGCCACACACCGGTTTTTGATAAACCGCACCCAAGTCGCCCTAAAACGGTTACTACAGAGGAGACCGTGGACAAAATCCATGATCTCGTATTAGTGGACCGCCGAGTGAAAATTCGCGAGTTAGCTGAGATAGCAGGCATTTTTTCTGAACGCGTTAGTCGTATACTGCACGAGATTTCGGGCATTAGAAAGCTGTCCGAGCGATGGGTGACAAGTTTGCTCACACCGGAGAACAAAAGCAATCGTGTGACAACTTCAAAGACGTGCTTGACCCTGTCATCGATCGTGACCGTCGATGAAAAATGGATTCATTGGTACACACCAGAGAGCAAAGAACAATCGAAACAATAGGTTTTACCAGGTTAACGTGCTGCAAAGAATTAAATAAATTCAGTGGTCTTAAAACTGTTTTTTTTTTTTTTCGTTTATCGGAATAAAAGAAAAGCTTTTATGGCTGTTCCAGTCAACAGATTCCAGTCAACTAGCTTAATTAACTTGATTTATATAATTTTTAACTACTGGTCTTAGAAGGGCGCTCTAAGCTTAACCTAATACCTAAAATTATGCTTTTCGACGTATCCCAACTGATTTAATTTTTTTACCATTACTTTATTTAAGTAAATTGTCTTAATAAAAACTTAATGAAAGAACATTTTGTTTATTATATAAAACTTGAAACTGCTTAATCTACCAATCTAATCTCTAATCCGACTTCTGAATATTAATTTTAACTTCCAGTCATCGCAGTATCGCTTAATTATATCGAAGTCGCGTTGCAAGAGTGTTATTATGATCTCGATCTTTGTCCCTGATCTGTACGCTATTGCATGGTGAAGCGAGCTCCGAAGATTGCTTGTGAATATGTTGAATAGGATCGGCGAGTTGCCGCACCTTGTTGCAGACCGTTTTTGATGGTGGATGCACCACCGCTGTTTTCCAATGCGTTGGATTATAGACATTATTCAAAGCATAATTGAACAGGGTGATGTAAATATCCACCGCTTCTAGTCGTAGCACAACGTTAGGTATTATCAGTTCCCACTGATTTCGAAGATAGTTTTAAGTTCTCCTTCGAAATCAATGGAGGTAGTTCCCTCTCATCGGCTATGACATTATTTACCATATTTTCGTCATTGAACTCAGTGAATCCTGAGTTCACGAATCGTCAATGTTCTATATTTCGAAGGTAGGAATTGTGCAAAAGGGCCTGATTTTCCAGGTCGTGGTTTGGGCCAATGACAACATTTGCCTTGTATACTTCCTGGAAAATCGCTCCTACGGCCTCTACCTTCTCCTGCGGATCTTCGAACCCAAAGAAATTATCATCATCTTTAGGTTCTCCCGGATCTATACCTGCTATTATCAGTATTTGTTCATTGTCCGTCGTTCGGGCTATCTTTATACACGGAAGATCGTTTTGATTTTTGCTCCGAAATATTTTATTTGTTTGCGGGAACATATTTCGGTTGCTGATACAGAACGGATTTTTTTTTTGTTCCAATACAAATTTACAGATGTTCTGTAATTTTCTTTTATTAATATTTGGAGGTTTTTAATCAACGAATTCAGTGTCATTACCTCCGGGTTATGTGTGTCAGTAAACTGTCTGTATAAGGTTTGTAATCTCGACAGAAATCTACTTTTGTGTTGGTGCAGGGCGTCAATGGTTTCATTGCAGAATGCATCGTCTTTGTCTATGATTTTATATCGAGGTATCGTACTGTCCATAGTTCGTTTTATGACCTCATTTATTTGTTTAAGGTTTCTGTCAATCTCCTCGTCGGACGAATTCGAGGAGAGTACTCTTGTCAGTGTTCTGGAGAAATGTGTCCAGCGTAGGAATATCTTTGTACAACCTCTTCGAATTATGCAACTTCGTTAGAAAAGGTTATTTCGGTACTGAGACCGCAGTGGTAGCTGTCATACACAAACGTGCGTAGACAGTTTAAAGTATGTTGGTTCGAGCCTGTCAGTAGGAATAGACTATCTGTAATAGGTTCCCTCTAGTGTTTGATGTATTATTTCACCAATAATCTCCGCCGATTATGACGTAATTTTCCTCCAATTCCAACCTAAGAATCGAAAAAGTGTCTCGAGTTCTGATATAAATAAACTTGATTGGGTAGCTTCAGGTGCATAGAGAGAAACCATGTACAGCCGTTTTCCACTACGGAGAGGGATGTACGCCATGCATGCTCAATCAGCTGTAATTTTTTCCACTACGGAGAGGGATGTACGCCATGCATGCTCAATCAGCTGTAATTTGCGCACTACACGGAAGTGTAATCCTTTAAATCGTAATCACTTTCTAATAAAGATCGCAACACCACTCTTTTGTATTGAGTTGGGTGGGTTTCTTCTTACTATTTTGCGAGTTATGATACAGTCAGACCACCCAAACAATAACACAAACACCGCAGTTTCTATTACTACTACTGCAGTAAAATGGATTTTCGAATCATGAATATTCCTGACCCAGATTGTATTTCAAATACAAAATAAACAATCAACCTAAACGGAAACCACTTAATGCAAACATTAGTATTACCGACATATCATAAAAAGAATACAAAATAAACAATCATCCTAAACGGGAACCAATTAATACAAACATTAGTATCATAAAACGGAGACCATAATAATGTAAACAAAAGTAGTCGTATCATAAAAGCAACTCAGTCTCAATTCTAGCAGATAAGTCTATAGTGTAAATCATAAAGTATAAATTTAGAGTGACTCGAAAGATCGGGGCTGTTCTAAGTAAACCACGAGAGGAGCGACATCGTTCTCTCTCATTATAAATTAAATAAAAAAGATAAAACTTAATTCTGTGTTTTTAATTAAGATAGAATATATCAAACATAAATGGGGCAGTCGGTAAATCGGTCAGATTTCTTTTTTTTTTTAATTCAGTGAAGTACAAAAAGGTCTTTTAAAATTAGGAAGTGATTGTATAATTATTTAAAAAAAAATATATACAAAAAGATCTTTAAAAATTAGGAAGCGATTGTGCAACAACTAAAAGTAACAAAAATGGGAAAAAATATCGAAACCTAATACACCTTAGTTTCAAACTACTACACCACCCGACCGTGCCCTGGAGAAAAAGCCAGTAAAAGGGTATTCATATCCCCTTGGTGCATGCGCGGTATTATATATATGTATATATATATAAAAAAAAATCGCTTGTAAATCAAGGGAGTGATCGTACATTAGTGAAAAAAAAAAAAATGTAATAATAAAAATAATGGCAAAACAAATGCAACAATTCCTTGCGACAATAACTCAATTATTGGTGCAAAACCAAAAACAGCAACAAACGTCGAAGAAGTGGAAGTGGAAGAATTACCCAGCTTTATGGCAGCAATTAATCATGGCAAAGCAGACCACGAGGAGGAAGAGAATACAATTTTCAGAGTGATCTACGACACGAAAATAATAGGTGCAGCAAAGAATTATCACCAGCTATACTTTGCAGAAAATAGGGACGAAGTGAAAAAACTTTTGAAACAACATTATCGCCCGAAGAAGGACCATATGATGATAATCCAAGAAGTAAATAACATGAGGAGAGCATCCGTCAGTGAACTAGTTTATAAGACAAACAAAATTGTAGATGATATTACATTGTACTGTTCTATATCTGAAGAAGGGACCTACTATGAAAGAAATTTTTTTAGGTGTTCTAATACATAAAATAAAAACTCTGGTAGCAGAACCCTTAGCACATAATATAATGGAAAGGGAATCTCTTGTCGAAATTATAAGAGTTCTACATATATGAATTCGTAGATTTAGATGTATGAATTGAAATACGAAATTTATTACAATAAACAAACCCATGGTAAACAAAACTATGAAACAAAAACATATAATAAAACCAATGAGCATACAAATAATTCATATAATAATAGAGACAAGAAAGACGAATCAGGAAATTTCAAGGGAGAAAATTATTAAAACTATCAAGAAAGCACAGAGACAGATAGTACACAAAAACGACAAAATAAAAACCAGGGACCAGAATCAATGGACCAATTCACCCACGAAAATAAAAAAATAGAAACAGTTGAAGAGAATTTTTTTATCAACCAGCCTCGGAAACTAAAATATACTATTGGGTATATACTTTAATTCGTGCGGTTTTTTTTTTTCAAAGAAAAACATGTACAATAGTATTATTCAAAGTATTACCCATCTGAAGCTATGACTTTTTCCCATCTATCTGGCAATTTGTGGATCCCATCCCAAAAGAACTGCGCCGGCTTGGTAGCCAAGAATGAATCACGCCAATTTTTGATATTCTGCTCTGATGTGAACCGTATTTCAGTGAGGGCGTTCTGCATCGACCGGAACAAAAGGTAGTCAGAAGGGGCAAGGTCTGGGCTATAAGGCGGGTTTGGTAGGACTTCCCATCCGCTGTTTTCCAAATAGTTCTTTCATGATGGAAAACTATTGCATATTCCGGGCGTTTTTCGGCTACTGCTCTCTTCAAACGGATTAATTGTGTTCGGTAGCGTTGTCCATTGATGGTTTCACCAGGTTTTAGCAGCTCGTAATACAGTACACCCATCTCATCCCACCAAATACAGAGCATTATCTTCGCGACATGGATATTCGGCTTTGCCGTTGATTTAGCTGGTTGGCCGGGTTTCACATATGATTTTTTGCGCTTGAGGTTGTCGTAATGGATCCATTTTTCATCACCAGTAACATTCCGATGCAAAAATGACTTCCTTTTGTGGCGTTCCAGCAGCATTTCGGACATACAAAACCGCCTTTCGACGTCTCTCGGCTTGAGTTCATGTGGAAGCCAATTTCCTTGCTTTTGAATATATCCAGCTGCTTTCAAACGTTTTGAAATGGCTGCTTGAGTGACACCCAAAGATTCTGCGAGCTCTTCTTGTGCTTGGCAACAATCTTCATAGAGCAATGCTTCCAGTTCTTCATCTTCAAACTTTTTGGCTGCCCAGGACGTTCATCGTCTTCCAAGCCAAAATCTCCACTTTTAAATCGTGCAAACCACTTTTGGCACGTTCGCTCAGCTAGCGCATGTTCACCATAATTTTCTATTATTTTTCTACCAAAAAACGATGACTTTCGGTAGCAGTTTTCTTCATATTAAAGTAATGAAGAAGAACTCCCCGCAAAATTACTTTCAGGCATAAAGTTCGACATATTAGAGTGAAAAAAAATTATTGTTGTTTACGCTTCAAATGAATGACATACACTGAAATGACGTACAATGACAGTAGCATTCCAACGCATGTTCCAATGGAATAATACAAGTTACGCTATCTCTTAGCAAGCCGCACGAAGTTATAGACCCAATACCTTAAATAAAAAGTTCCCAATGGCGTCACCGTGTGGCGTTCCCATTGTTCCGATTTGAGTTCTGTTTTGTTTTTTTTTTTGTTTGTTTGTTAAGTTGGTACATCTGTTGTTGACATTCCCTCTAAAGCTTAGCGTCATAGCTTGACAGTTGCAAAAGTTACGTAGCCAAGAGTACATCTATCTCTGTATGTTGGCGATTTTTTACAATTTTAGAAATGGATTTAAATTTGCAACAACGAGCTTATATTAAGATTTACGTAAAAAACGGATTTAATGGTGCGCAAACGTTGGAAATGTTGGAAAAAGTTTTTCGGTAACGATTCTTTAAAGAAAACGATCGGCACGAGTGGTTCAAAAGTGGTCGTGAGTCAATCGAAGATGATGAACGCAGTGGCAGACCATCGTCATGACCATGAAGTCACAAAAAGATGATTTGCGAGGCTGAAACCAATCCCACATTCATCAAAAGATCATTACTGGAAACGAAACGTGAGTTTATGAGTACCACATGCAATCCAGACATCAGACAACTGAATGGCGTTCACCAAACGATCGGAGACCAAAAAATCCACGTCGTTTTCATTTAAAAAAGAAGGCAATGCTCACAGTTTTCATGGATTACAACGGTGTAGTGCATCATGAATTTTTGCTTGAAAGCCAGACAGAAAACAAAGAGTATTATTTGGGCGTTATGAGAGGTTTGCGTGAAGCAATTTGCTGAAAGAGACCAGAATTGTGGGCGGAAAACTCGTGGATTTTGGACCATGATAACGCACCGTCGCACAGTGCCATCATTATTCGTAATTTTTTGACGAAAAACGCAACAAATACCATCCAACAGTGATGTGATGTGACTTATTTCTGTTCAATCTACGGGGAACGCGTTTCAGCAACCGAGAGGAAGTAATGGAAAAATAGCAGAAAGCACTGATGGATATACCGAAAATCGAATATAAAAAATGTTTAGAGGATTGGATCAAGCGCTGGCATAAGAGTGTTGCATTCGATGGAGATTACTTTAAATGAGACAATATAGATTTAGATGAATAAACTTGTATTTTTAATTTTCTGAATACATTCCGGGAACTGATCAAGGCAGATTATCTTAAAACTTTTTGACAAGGCACGGCTTAGCTTAATAGACACTGGATCAACAGTAAGCATATTAAACGAAAATAAATTTGACAAATACCCATTAACCATATTAAGAGATAGGGAAGTAATAGCAAACACAATATTTGAAAATAAAAAAGTAAGGCAAAAGTTAGTCGCAACAGATCCACTACCGAATATTGAAGGAATGATGGACAAATTAGGAAAAGCACAATATTTCAGCACTCTTGATTTAGTGAAAGGATACCACCAAATATTGATGGCAGAATAAGATATAGTATACATAAAATCGCTTTCATTACATCTTGTGGGCTGTACGAAAACGTTAGTATGCCATTTGGCCTCAAGAATGCTCCGGCAATATTTCAGAGGCTAATGAATGAAATTCTAGAGATATCATTAATAAAATATGTGTCATATATCTTGATGATATACTAATCTTCTCCACTTCATTGGAGGAACACATATGTAATATTGAACAAATTTTTCAAAAGTGAGCATAATTTGAAACTACAAATAAACAAATGTTCATTTTTAAAAAAAGACACCCCATTTCTTGGGCATATACTAACTAAAGAAGGTATTAAACCTGGTCCTGATAAGATTAAAGCCATAGAGTTTAAAAATTCCTTAAACGGAAATAGCTCTTTGGGAGCTATATATATATATATTGCAAGTTTTGAAAATTTGAAGTCTAATCTCTTCTCACCCAATTCTAAAATAAACCGAATTCGATAAAGAATTCACAATCACTACAGACGAAAATGTTTATGCTATAGGTGCAATCCTTTAACAATTTAACCAACCGATACGTTACATATTGCGAACATTAAACAACCAAGAGAAACTTCGCACCAATTACATTTAACACAGACGAAGACGATGACAAACTTAGAATAACTCCAATAATGAAGATTTTATAGATTTTTATATTCTATATTCAAGTGATAATACTAATAATACTAATGACAATACCAATGACATTCGCAACAATGATGACAGAATACATTGACAACAACGAAGGCTATGCAATTATTAGAGAAAGGAAGAAGACATATTTTCCAAAACAGACCTAATGTGCCATATCATAAATCCAAATGTAATTTCAAACATAATACATTCATTAGGAGACAATGTAGGATCTTTATATCAGTCAAAAAGAAATGTTACTAAATGAAATAGTAATATTAAAGTCAAAAATAAAAACACTAAAAAATAAAAAAAAAATAATAGTAGGCAATGCAGCTAGTTATTTATTCGGTATAATGGACAATAAAAATAGAAAATACATAATAGACCATTTTAATAAGGTAGATACCAACCTACACATTTCAATTACAAACCTTAACCAACAAATAAAATAAATGATTATTTTAACGAAACAATTGGGTTATTAAAATAGATTTTATATTAAAATTAATTTGGAAATAATAAATAATTGAAATAATTTACAGGGTAACTTAAGAAAATTAATAATTCAGAATATTTATCAGCATAAACTATTAGCTATAACGATAATAAAAAACGAAATAGAACAGATTCAAGATAATATACTTATAATGTAAACATAGATAAACTAAGATATTTAAAAACAACACTTTTTAGATACAAGGAAAGTCAACTTATATTTATAGTAAAAATCCCAAAAGAAGTTATAAAAATAAAAACAAAAATAATTCTACCACAACCAAAAAAAAAAAAAAATAAAAATTATAAAGAAATAGATGATACAAAAGAAGTAATATTTAAGTATACGAATGTAACATATGTATATCAAACAGAATTTGTAAACGAAAATAAAATCCTTAAACATTGTATTTCAAAAAAAAAAAAAAAAAAAATAAAATTGTAAACTAATATTCAATAACAATACTGAAATAATACAAATTTATGACGATACATTAATTTACAAAAACATGAAAAACGAAACGTTAAAACATAGTTGTAATAATAGGAACAAAACATTAAATGGAAATTATATAATATATTTTCAAAACTGCTCTGTTGAAATAAGAAACCACTATTTTAATAATGTAATACAGAATTTCAAAGAAACCTTTATAATCCCAAATGAAATTATTAATTATACATTCACAAACAAATTAACTGTGGATAAGATATTGTAAACCAAAAAAGTATTGAGAATAACAAGAAAATAAACAATCATCCTAAATGGAAACCACTTAATGCAAACATTAGTATTGCCGACGTATCATAAAACGAATACAAAATAAACAGTCATCCTAAACGGAAACCACTTAATACAAACATCAGTATTATAAAACGGAGACCATAACAATTTAAACAAAAGTAGTCGTATCATAATATCAAATCATTCTCATTACTAGCAGATAAGTCTACTATATAGTGTAAATCATAAAGTTTAAATTAAGAGTGACTCGAAAGATCGGGAACACCTTTCACTCCCAGTATTGATTAAAATAAAATACCTTAAACTGAACTCAGTGTTTTATTAAAATAATTAATACGAAACCCAACTTGCGTAGCCTATTCCGTTATCTGACGTTGAAGATGAGCCATCTGCCCATGGATAGAGAGCTTTGCTTATTGTACCATACTACCTCTACCTGGGCGTAGGTAATTTGAAGAATGACGGCTGGTATTTGAATGTGTACGGATGGACGTTTAACCTCCAGGCCAGTTTACTCTCTTTATGTGTTGGAACTTAGGGCAACCCCGATAGTTTGCGGTGTGTCTCGGTATCTTGCATAAACACACGAAAGCTGTCTTTTTTCAAGCATCGAGGCTGCATCTCACACTTCGATGCGGCGTGTTAGAATCTTTTACAGCGAAGGCATTGCAGGATGCTATCGATCCGCTTTACTTTTTTCCACTGATTGTCTAAGAATTTAATGCTCCTTAGACCGTCCAGGGTGCTATTGGGAGTAAGCTGAACCAGAAAGAGCGGTAGTTTCCGTTTCTCCCTTTTGGCTCCAGCCGTGACAAATTGCTTAACCGCAACGAATTTGAGTTCATCGCATTCCTTTTCTTTTAGCAATGCAAGAAGCTCCTTCAGCTTATCACCTTTCGGGGCGAAGGAGAACTCCGTCCTCGTATCCTTCAATAAAGCTTTTATTTTATTATAACGTTCCACTGAATTGCAGTGAATCGCATGCCTGTCTATTATATCGTATATAATTTATATTAAGCGCTTACTAAAATAATTGTTACCTATGGCCGACTTACGGAGTTCAATGGTATCCCTTAATTCCGTTTCATAAGTGTTGATTGGTGACACTCTTATTTTGGTTGTTTTTTGCTGTAGCTGTTGTTGCTTTTTCTGCTATTGTTTTTTGTGGAGGCTTGTTGTAACATTTTTTGTTGCTGTTTTATTTGAGACTTGCTGTTTTTGCTTTTGTTGCTGACGCTATTGTTTTTGATGAGTTTGCTTCAGCTGTAGTTGTTGCTTTTCTTGTGTTTGCTATTTTGCTTCTCCTTTTATCTCCTTGCACTTTGCTTAGCCTAGATAGCCAGTACTTTTTTTTGCAGCTCGGTAATGCTGTTTTTAAAAGCTTCTACCTCTTCCTCTTCCTCTTCGTCTTCAGACTCGGAGGCTGCGATATATGTAAAATGGTTCGTATTTCCGTATAACGCCCTTCCCCACCGTCGTATATGTATGGGTATTCGTTGCAAGCTACTTCGTCCCGACGTGTTTTGATTGATGCTGCTGATGTTGAAGGTCCTTCCCTTACTCCACCTTGCAGCCTTTCAGTTGAAGCTGATAGGGTAAGGCGCTTGGCTATGTTAAAAGCTGGTTAAGTTTTCCTTCTCCGTTTTGCTGTCATCTTAGTAGCAACTGATTCTTTTTGTGATTTGGGCAGCCCCTCAGCTTGTTCCACTATGGGGAGAGAGGACTGCTCGTTAGCATTTATTGCTTGATGAACGTCCTAATACGTATATTTTGTTTCTTCGTTTAAGTCACGAGGAAGAAAATAAAAAAGGAAGTCACTATGTGTGTACCTTGACTGGGATTGAACCCGTAACACAGGTTTATTGTTCAAGCAGTATTACCACTAGGCCAACTTGGCTTCATTCACTCTGAGTATTATAACTGTTCTTTTACTGTGCACAAAGAAAAATTGAAACACGTCTGGTTACCACGAAGGTCTATGATCGATAACAGATTTGTTTTTTCGTTGGGATCGTATTTGCAGCAAAAAGATTTGTTTTTGCTTATATAGCGCTCATGAATGGGTCTGCTGTGATTTTAATTTCAAATAGTTCATTAAAAAGGTTCGTACATTAAGACTACAATCTTTTTTTGAATATTAAGCAGCCTAGCAAATTTAAATCTTAAGCCTGTCTACACAAATTTGTTCTATATTTGAAATGAGGGAGTGCTCTCTTCGAACCCTTGTTCTTATCTTTCATTGCTTCAATTTCTCTTGTTTCATGGTCATTTAGTTTAAGGTGCCTAATAATTGTTGCCCTTATTGTTACCACGCAATGAATAAGTGTACTTAAATTTCCCGAATGCTCTTCCAAGTCTTGACGGCACATATTATATTTTATACATTTCTCCACTTCTTTCTTATAAAAATAAACAGAGGAAATCAAATCAATTTTAAAATCGTTGACTTTTACAATATTTATGAAGTTTACCCACCAATCTACTAAATTCATCACAACAGATTCTACAACTCGGACAATTTCTTAGGAATCAATTAATCAATCAAATCAAAGATATCAATTGGCCACTATAACTTCTTTTTACTTTTGCAGAATTTACTTAAACTCGAAGCATACACTTAGATATATAGTCTTTAGTGTTTCTGTAGTCACATACGTTTCAAACTGTATTTAGGCATTAAAATTGTGTATTTCAATTAGAGCTTGTAACTCCGCAAGATTGTTTCAAATGACAAGACAAGAAGACGAGAAGATAGATTAAAACAAATAACTCTCATATGCTTTGATTATTAATTTCCAATTTCCTCTTTGTCTTGGTATACGAGGTGTGTTCAAAAAGTAAGGGAAGATGTAAGTTATTTGAAACAATTTTATTTATTCATCTATAACAATGATATTACCTTCAGAGTAGTTTCCATAAGATATTAAACACTTATGCCAGCGCTTTCTCCGAAACACTTCTGAAACTCGACCTTTGGGATAGCTCTCTCTCTCTCTCTTGCAACGTTGGGCTTCTAATCTCATCTGTGCTTGAAAAACGACCGCCCTTTAAGGTTATTTTAATTTTTGGAAACAGGAAAAAAGCGCACAAGGCCATGTCAGACGAATATTGAGGTTAGGGCATTATTACAGTGTTGTTTTTTGCAACACGAAAAGTGTGCAGGTTCATTATTGTGATAGAAAAGCCATAAATAGTTCCGCTACAAATCCGGGCGTTTTCTTCGGATTTCTTCCCGCAAACGGCGTTGAACTTGTCTGTAGTGCTTCTCATTGATCGTTTGACTTCAATTTTGTTACATATTCAACTTAAGTAATATAAAATTACACGTTTTATTTGAACATACCTCGTAGCTCACACAAATCATTTGGACAATCATATTTTGTATCAGCATTTAAACCTAACTTTAAATAAGCCATGACACTGTTATAGTATTTAGTACTTATTTAGTATTTATTTGTTTATTTAAATCAATGATAGATATACATCAACAGATCAAGAAAGAAAGAAAAATTTATATAAAGTACAATAATAAGTTATTTTAATGCTAACAATGCGAGTTCCTTAAATCTTGTTCTGGGTAATACAATATCGAGTTGATTATATACAAGATTAAATAATCTACAGCAAAACGTAACAGGCTCATTGGCTCCGTATGAAGTGGAGTGATGAACTTCAAATAACAATGACCTTGCCCTAAGAACCCGTAAGGGGGGGGGGGGGGGGGGGGCATAAATACAAATTAATGAAAGCAAGTACTCACAGTAAATGGAAAAACATAGTAAATCTCTAACGAACATAACACAATGCATTTTACGACGAGCTTCGAGGGAATCGAACCCAAAAGCAAACATTTAGAGTGGTAAGAATAGTAGACACTGTCATTCAGAAAGAAACGGCGTAATGCAAAGCGCAAAAAGTTTTTTTTACCTTTTTCTTTTCTATTAATGTTTTTCAATGAAAAAGGGTTCCAAATAACAGTACAATATTCCAGACATGGACGAACCATGCTGACATAAATGGCCTTGAGTGTATAGGGGTCCTTGAAGTCCGAAGAATAGAAATTTCAGAAATCCTAGAGCAAAGTTAGCTTTTGACATCAATTTGTTAACATGGGGATCAAAAATGAGTTTACTATCGAAAATAACAAAAAGGTCTTAAAATTCAACTGCAAAATTAATTAATTGGTTTTCAAAACAATAAGCAGGGGTTAGATTATATTGTGTTGTATTATATGACATGGTGACACATTTGTCGATATTGAGATGCATTTCTACAATCCTTTGAGTTGTTGTTATATTCCCAACATTTATTACACTATTTGAGTGAAACCTAGTAGTACAAAATGCAATTAATTCTCTTTCTCTCCATAATGTTTCATAATCTTTCGATTGATATTATAATCATAGCACTTTAACTTTTCTTCTTATTTTCTTTTTACGCACTGAGGATTTTCACACACTTAATAATAGTCTATATTGTTCAGCTTTTTATATTTTTTTACACAGTCCACCGATAAAGAAAATTCGTACTCACAAACTAATTTTCTTTAACTTATTTTTCCACAATTTAAGATGAATTTTTATCTTCACTTTCACTGCCAGTGATGACGGATTTGCTAACATTTTTTGAAAGACGTAGTTGAAGTCATAGTGGTAGATTTATTCATTATTATTTGTTAAATCAGTCATATGCGCAAAATTTTATTTCTCCATTGGAAAGAGGTAAGGGAGATTATAAACCGTTAACAATACGTATTGTGATTTTTTTATTGCAATATTGTATTAGTCCGGGTGGCGGCCGTATAAAAGTGTATACTCATCAATTTTATGTAAATTTCATATTTATAGTAATAGTTTATTATTAGTATTGTAGGTATGAGAAAGTTTGCCATATGATATATAGCGGAAATTAAAATGGGGTACTTTTACCTATTGGTTTAACCCTCTGCGACTGACGTGGTAGTATGGCAGATACCACAATATGGGAAAAGTTCTATTGCGTCGTTATTTTTCAAATGTTGACTCTCTCGTTCGCAGTATATTTCTGTCGTATGCTCGATCGTGCATTAGTGTAACGCCATCGGTTGTGGAGTGTGCGTGCATTGTTGTATGAAGGAGGGTGTCTACAAGTCAATTATGTCAGTGTTAAGGTATATGTCTGATAAACAACCACCTCAGTGAAATACAATAATTACATGTGTATGGAGACTCTAAAAACATGTCAGTAAAATTGTTTTGTTAAATTTTATTTGTTGTTTGTTTCTTAGATGGCTCACTCAAGTAACAACCAAGGGCCTTATAGGTCTAAAAGAACGTCAACTGGGACCTTTGTAAGTCATGACCAGCTAATAGAACAATGGTTGGACGAAGAAAGCGAGCACGAGTTCAGTGAATTTGACGATGAAGGTGTGGACCTGATTTTTTTTTTTTCCTTTATAATCCCGCGCGCACCATGGGGCGCACCTGGTTTTCTCCAGTGCGCGGACGAGTGGTGTAGTAGTTTGAAACTCAGATGTATAAGGTTTCGATATTTTTCCCAGAGGTGGTTGTCAAACTTGACGGGACGAACAAGTGCATCCTCAACCAGTGGGTCTCAGTACGTGCTAGTTGTTAGTTTGTTACATTTAGCCCAGCCAGCAACCACTCCAACATCAGTGTTATGCCTTCATGTCAGAGTTGACGCCGACGGGATTCTCATATAACTACATGCAAATTCTACGAAAAGAATTTTTCAGGGTATTGCCTCGCACGGGATTCGAACCCGCGACCCTCTGCTTGATGAGTGTATCCATATACCACTACACCATGGCCACCCCCGAATTTTCAAGAAGGAAGAAAATCAAGAACCACGTGGTGAAGTGCCACAAGTACCCAACACTGAAATTTTTTTTCAAGAAACCTCAAGTCTATACCTATCATCTGGATATTACAAAGGTAAAAAAAATTTATTTGGAATAAACAAGAGTGTCCCAGAACATCACGAACTGCAGCCCACAACATATTAAGATTACTTGGCCGTTTGCATACTCCTAATTTTGAAGACTATTTATAGGTCTAATGTACTACTCGTCAGTACTTAAGTGTAATGACGCTGATCTTCGTATAAAGTTTGGCACCGATGGAGCTGGCCACGAAATATTCTGCTGTGTAATGTCCAAATGGCGTTTTATTTTAGTCAACTACCTCCGATTTGTTGATTCTACCAGAGAGGAACGTCTGAAGGAAGATCGACTTGTCCAAATATCAGATGTTTAACAAGTTCATCTCAAACAGCCCCTGGACCATACCTTTGCATGGATGAAATGTTGCTGCCATTTAGAGGTCGTTGCATATTTATTATTTATATGCCCCAGAAACCAGCAAAGTATGGTATCAAACTATGGTTATTAGTAGATGCACGTACATACAACATTTACAATGCCTACATCTACCACGGCAAAAATTCAGATGGCATAGGCCTTACTGATCAAGAAAGAAAAATGGCAATAAAAACTCAATCTGTTTTGAGACTTTTAAAAGTTGTCGAAAACTCAAACCCAAACATTACAGCTGACAATTGGTTCAGTTCTATTCCACTTATGGTAATATTGCTGAAAAAGGGACTGACCTATTTAGGTACGCTGAGGAAGAATAAAGCTGAAATACCTCCATGCTTTTTGCCGAACATAAATAGAGCATTGGAGAGTTCCCTCTATGGTTTCACGAAAGACTTTACATTGCTATCGTACATACCGAACAAAAACAAAGCTGTCCCGTTAATCTCTTCTTCCCACCACAATCAAGATACAGATACTGATACAAGAAAGCCAGTTATGATTGTAGACTACAATCGCACTAAAGGAGGAGTTGACGAAGTCGACAAGAACTGTTCAATATATTCTTGTAGGCGTAAAACTCGTCGTTGACCAATCGCAATTTTCCAAAGAATACTAGACATGGCAGCTTTGTATTTATGAAATGTGTGCAGACAGACTTTTATTTTGAATACGGCAAGAGTATTAGTGCTAGATCACATGAAAAGTCGCGTAAACAATAAAAGATTGTCAAGAGAATTGCGGATGACGGTCACAGAGTTTTGGGTAAAGGTCTTCCCCTCCTCAATAGATTCCACCAAGTGGAAGAAAGCTATGCTCTATTTGTCCAACAAAAATACAAAATATTTTTGCTGTGATTGTTTAAAGTTAATTGGTCTTCAATGCTCTAAGCCACTTTGTGAAGACTGCCAAAAAAAATTGTGATTTTGAGGCTACACATTCTTTAATTGAACCAATGAATGGATCTCTTTTTTTTATAGTCTGGCTACAATAAGTGTTAACTTTAAGAAATGCTTATTTAAATGAAAAAAGTACATATTTAAGTTTTTTTTTTTTTAAACTTTTTCTGCATGTGTAAGTTTTGAAAAGTTATATCAACAAATTTTTAAATTAAATTAAAATAATAGAGCACAATCTTATCTTTAAATATTGGGTATATATTTTAACTCGTGCGGTTTTTTTCAAAATTTAAACGTTTATTTAAGAAAAACATGTACAATAGTATATTTCAAAGTATTGCGCATCTGAAGCTATGACTTTTTGCCATCTTTCTGGCAATTTGTGGATTCCATCCCAAAACAACAGCGCCGGCTTGGCAGCCAAGAATGAATCAAGCCAATTTTTGATATTCTGCTCTGATGTGAACCGTATTTCAGTGAGGGCGTTCTGCATCAACCGGAACAAATGGTAGTCAGAAGGGGCAAGGTCTGAGCTATAAGGCGGGTGGGGTAAGACTTCTCATCCACTGTTTTCCAAATAGTTCTTAACCGGAATAGCAACGTGGGGCCAATTGTAGTCATGATGGAAAATTATTGCCTCGTGTCTGGTTGCATATTCCGGGCGTTTTTCGGCTACTGCTCTCTTCAAACGGATTAATTGTGTTCGGTAGCGTTGTCCATTGATGGTTTCACCCGGTTTTAGCAGCTCATAATACAGCACACCCATCTCATCCCACCAAATACAGAGCATTATCTTCGCGACATGGATATTCGGCTTTGCCGTTGATTTAGCTGGTTGGACGGGTTTCACATATGATTTTTTGCGCTTGAGGTTGTCGTAATGGATCCATTTTTTATAACCAGTAACAATCCGATGCAAAAATGACTTCCTTTTGTGGCGTTCCAGCAGCAATTCGGACATACAAAACCGCCTTTCGACTTTTCTCGGCTTGAGTTCATGTGGAAGCCAATTTCCTTGCTTTTGAATATATCCAGCTGCTTTTAAACGTTTTGAAATGGCTGCTTGAGTGACACCCAAAGATTCTGCGAGCTCTTCTTGTGTTTGGCAACAATCTTCATAGAGTAATGTTTCCAGTTCTTCGTCTTCAAACTTTTTTGGCTGCTCAGGACGTTCATCGTCTTCCAAGCCAAAATTACCACTTTTAAATCGTGCAAACCACTTTTGAAGGTTCGCTCAGCTAGCGCATGTTCACCGTAAACTTCCACCAAAATACGGCGCAGTTTTTTTCATATTAAAGTAATGAAGAAGAACTCCCCGCAAAAACAATTTTTCATGGAAAAAATTTCGACATATTTGAGTGAAAAAAATTATTGTTGTTTACGCTTCAAATAAATGACATATTATGAAATGACGTACAATGACAGTAGCTTTCCAACGCATGTACCAATGGAATAATAACAATGGAATGATACAAATTTCGCCATCTCTTAGAAAACCGCACGACCCATTATAATAGTTTAAATTAGAAATACAAAACGAATTTTGAAAATACCAGCCTTCAAAATGGTACCTGGTGTACTACCGCGTCAGTAGAATTGTGAAAATTATTGTACGTCAGTCGCAGAGGGTTAATGAGTAAAATTTATATCAAAATACAGGTAAGACCTTTCTCTATTTTATGAAATCAAGCTTTCCGTGTTTAATATTTTATAACGTATGTACATACAGTACATTTAGTATTTATACTCGAAACAGATATATTATATTATATATATATATTATATATTATAATATTTAAGTCTTTTCTTACACAAATTTTTATTTTATTGAAAATACATATATGGTACTGCAATCGTTGTTGTTATTGGTTTATGCATGCCTGAATGGAAGTTAAAAGTATAACGTGATTTTGATTGAAGTATTTGTTAAATAGTTGTTTGATCATGGATTTACCAAGAGGCAGGAAAGATGTAAAAAATATGTTCCCTAAATGCTATTAGATTGTGAATGTGCTGCAATCTGTATTTGGTATAACTTGGAATCAGAGAAAATTCTTTACAAATTGATAAATTAATCACTTCAAGATTCATTTAGATTTTGTTTTATTCAAAAAATGTTTAGCATTTATCTATCTATCCTAAATAAATAATCGCACGAAGAGTTTTGTCTTAATTTAAGAGCGTTTGAAAGTGCAAATAAATAGAGATGAATAGAAAAACAAATGCATGTTGTTTTGAGTACTTTTTTAAGTACTTAAGTAAATTTGTACTGCAGTACTAATTAAGTACGCAGTACCTTGTACTTGTACATCAGAAAGAAAATACAATGTACTTGGTACTTGAATATCGCTAAATACGAGTACTTATCCAAGTAATGTAATGTTGACCAGTACATTTTCAAGTACAATTTCTTCAGTGATATTTTGTGATATGTCAACACTAACATAAAAATAACACATACATTGCCTATGACAGATTGAATTAGACTAATACTGTATAAAGCTGCTAAATACAGCTAACCAAACACTGAAAATGGAAACATTGTTGTTGTTTTGCGTACATTTGGATCACTTTTATAACCGTTCATTGGCTTTATCTAAGCTTAAAATAAGAAAGTAGTAACAGTTGCAATTTCGTTTCTCTTATTAAAACATCTGTCCCAACTTATTGGTAATAAAATCAAGTAACCAGGTATATGGATTCTGACTTCGATTCTATTGATTCTACCTTCTCTTCTTCTACACCATTGACTGTTTCAAGAAAAAGAAACATTTCAAGTGATACTGATGACAGTGATAATTCGATTTCCCCGCCACATAAATGTATTCGATATATGTCAGAGATCAAAAATTTTATATTAAACGGGAAATTCTTCGGTGAAGTACAAGTGCAGAAGGTATTTACTTATTTATTTCTTATTCTTTGTTTGTTATAGGATTTTTTTAAACGTTTGTTTATATTTTTCTTGTGTAAGTAGCTCGGGGAAAAAACGGATATAACAGCAGTTTGTCAGGTGTGCAAAAAGAAAATCAAGGGATCAAGTGGGGTCACATCGAATTTCATTAAACATCTGAAAAGATTCTACCCGGACAGCTTTAAAGAATATTTGTCTTGTAAAGAAAATAGGAGCTCCGAAAAAAGAGCTGTGAGCGCAACTGGAAGCCGACAAGCGCAATTTGATCAAAGATTAATCGACTTTATTATCGTTGATTCAATTTCACCATTATCTATTGTGGAGAGAAAATCGTTCGTCAACTTCTTTATAGGAACGGGTTTTAAAGTGCGAAGCAGACCTAAAGTAATGCGTCTGTTTAATAAACATTATGAAAATATGATAGCACCATAAAAATTGCAATGAAATCTGCTAATTATTTTTGCACTACTGCGGATATTTGGTCTGCTACCCGTCGAAGTTTCTTTGGCTATACTTGAAACTGGATTGACCAGAATTTTACAAGACACTTCGTGGCACTAGAGTGTAGAAGATTTCAGGGGGTTCATTCTGCAAAAAAAATTGCGGACCTCATTTCCGAAATCAATGAAGAGTTCGGTCTTAACCATTTAAATCTTGTAGCTACAATAACAGACAATGGTCCAAACTTTGTAAAAGCATCTAAGAAATTTGGAGTTTCCAATTTCAACTGCGATGATGATGATTTACCAGAGTTTTGCGACGAGGATTTCTGCTACGTTTTACCAAAACAAGTGCGGTGTGCATGTCACACCATGAATCTGATTGCGGTTACAGATTTTTTAAAATACTTAAAAGCTGACGCAAGTTTATACAAAAGGCATTTAAAGTTAATTTGTATGACAAGGCAACTAAATCATATATTTTTTTAAATTACTCGAACTCTCCGAATTTAACAAAATTTGTTATACAATCTGGAACAAAAATAATTACCCCAAATCTGTAGAACAAATTATTTCTATTCTTAATGGGTCACTTATAGTTCCTGTAATAACACGCTGGAATTCCACATATGATGCAGTATCCAGGCTCATATAGCACAAGTCTAAATTATATGAATTGTGCTCTACATTATCTGTTGATCGATTTTCGCAAAACGATTTGCAATATTTGGAAGAATATTGTGCAGTTATGGAACCTTTGGCAGATGCTATACAACATCTTCAGCAAGACAAAAATATATATTTTGGAGATTTGATCCCAACTTTGGTAACTGTAAAGACGAAATTGAAGCGATTAAAATTATCTAAAGAAATTACATTCTTGAAAGACTCAATTGGAATGTTGGAGAATAGTCTTTTAAACAGATTTAAGACGTATTTGTATTTGGAAGCAGAAGCTAATAATGCCATAATTGCTGCTGTATTGTGCCCTACAATTAAATTAAAATGGATTAATGGTCTCAGTGACATTTCTCAACATCATACTTTTGATAGTACTAATAAGTTAGTCCGAAACCATGCAGAGCAATTTGGCTACCATACTGGTATGACGGATGATATAATCGAAGATGAGTCGTTAAATAATGACGGAAAAGAAAATTACTACGATTTTGATATTGTTGAACGGTGTAAGTATATTTGCGAAATAGTTTCAAATCAAAAACACTTCTCTATACTACATCAAACTTTAACTTCTTACAGCTTGTGTTACTACAAATAAATCTAACAATGTTTCATTTTCTACCTCGGCCTTTGTAGAAAAACAGTATTCGTCCTACATAAGTGATTCTAATGTAGGAACTGGAATGACAATGTTAGACAAGTATTTTCTCCTTAAGAAATTGTCGCTGAAACTCAACACTGCTTTAGTATCATCAGGAGCCGTAGAACGGTTGTTCTCCTTTGCAGGTCTTGTAAACACTCCAAAACGTGGGGCTCTTTCGGACCAACATTTTGAACAACTGGTGTTATTAAAAGCAAATTCCACTTTCCTCAAATCGAATTAAATAAAATAAGAACAAAGAACTGGTTACAATTTAATTAAAAGTATGCCTTGGTAATAAATGAAATGCAGGTAAACAATTGATTCGCATTTCGCAACAGTCAACACTAATGCTTAAAGTTTATTTTGACTTGAAAAGTACTTGAAAATGTACTGGTCAACATTACAATACCCAGTAAATGTACTTGATAGAGAGTACTTGGATAAGTACTTGTATTTAGCGATATTCAAGTACCAAGTACATTGTACTCTTTTTTTCCAATTCAAGTACAAGTATAGGGTACTGGGTACTTGAATAGTACTTGTAGTTGAAAATTTACAGGTCTGATGTACATATACCTAAATATGGGATGCTGAATTTTAGATAAATTTGAATAAATTGCGTAACACTTTTATTCAATTGTGTTTTGAGCATTATATAGTGCGTATTTAAGTGAATATTTAAATATTTAAAATTTTCTGCCAATATGAAGTGCTTTATATGTTGTACAAACGTTACACTTTTGAGAAAACCAGAAAAAAAGGGTCCTCCAAAAAAATAAGTGAATTTATAGATAAGACATACAGAAAATGCTGTGATGTGATAGCAATACTTAAAAGACACGGACTAAAATACGGTGACTTAATATTAAATGAGAGGAATAAGGGCAACTACGGACTTCATCTCCAGTGCTTTATTATTAAATACAAGCAAAAAACTAAAAATTTATACCTAGAAATTATTATATATTTTATCTTTTCAAGCTTTAATTGTAATTTTTAATAAGCAATGATTCCTTATACTGTTTCCAATATTTAACTTTTATTACTACTATTAAAGATATTTTTGTGATCAACGAACAAGAAAAGTTGCATCAAATATACAAATTTGCAGTTTAGGGGAAAATTATACCATGGTAAACCTATATTACCATCAAGTTTGCT
Organism: Volucella inanis; assembly: GCA_907269105.1. Taxonomy (NCBI): domain Eukaryota; kingdom Metazoa; phylum Arthropoda; class Insecta; order Diptera; family Syrphidae; genus Volucella; species Volucella inanis. The sequence continues at coordinate 119,372,642 of OU026153.1, read as the reverse complement.
TTGTAAAGATGTAGCAACGAGAAAAAACAAAATCAGAATTAAATCAATGTGTGACGACATTATCTACACAGCTCACTAGGGAAGAGTAAAACCAGGAAAACGTATAAAGCTAGGACTTGCAGTTAAAAGTATGACAAATATTAAAAAAATTACTTCAGGTTTTTAACCGACTCGTTCACTGTATTGGATACAGAACCGCAGAAAAAATAGAAACTGAACTGACATATACAGCGTATCAACATAATAAAATTATTCCCGAAAAGATACATTACATGACACAGTAGAATTATCTACCAACTTAAAGCTGATTATGTGTACCTCATGATGTGGATGATGAAAATACAGAAGTTAATGTAACTTCTTCAACATCATTCAATGAAATGAAAAAAAATTCAAAACTACAAACCCGATGTACAATTTTAAACATGATGATGTTAATGCTGTAATCATGTGGATCATCTTCCACAAAAGGAACATTTGTTAAGAAAATCCACAATTTTGATTTGGCGAACACTCCACTATGTTGGAACTCTTTAAAGCAACATACTTTATGGGAAATTTTTTTATCAAAATATAACCCAGAAAACTGTGGATGGGCACTCAACAATATCACAAATTTATTTGAAACGAAATGGTTTGAAGGGGAGCCAACGCCTTCAAGGGTAAAAGATGTAGTACAAACTAATGAAACAGTGGAGTAGCAGGAATAGAAGCGTATTTAGCAGTAGCAAATGATCAAAATATTGCAGATGACGAAATTACAGATTAAAGCACAGACGATTCGGACGAATTGCAATTTTTAACAATATGTATGTATTTTTCGATTAGTAAATATTGGAAAACAGTGCATTAATCAATAAAAAAAAAAAAAAAAAAAAAAAAAAAAAAAATAAATCAAAACCAATTTCTGTATTTGATTTCATTTTCTAAATCATTCTTTTTTTTTGTTAATCCAATGCTTTCTTTTATAATTTTTATTTATTTATTTATTTTTTGTAATTACTTAATATATTTTCAAATTTATTTACACTTTCTGTATATCTTGAATGAAATTAATTTTAGTATGCAAAAAGACTTAAGTATTATAATTATTTAGTCATATTAAACAAGCTGTACACACTTTATTAAATATTAAAGACGGAAAGCTTGATTTCACTTCTCCGAATAAATTTGGTTCGTCAGAAAAAATGACCAAGATATGACCTGTATTTTAATATAAATTTCACTCATTAAATCAATAAGTAAAAGTACCCCATATTAATTACCGCTATTTTTGGTTGGCCTACGCACCCCACCAAAATATCATACGGCAGAAAATTTTTACTTTGTTTCATTTCTTAAGAACAATAAGACAAACAAATTTATGACCCGTCTCAGAAACGGACTAAAACACCCTTTCAACCAAATCCTACCAGGATAGGGGTCGGACGACCAAGCTTTCTCGTACCTACTTATAATAAACTATTACTATAAATATTAAATTTTACATTAAATCGATGGGTATACACCTTTATACGGCCGCCACCCGGACTATATTATGTTAGTTTCCACTTTCCATGATTTGGGCTTTTTGATTATGTTATCTTTTGTAAAGTCAAGGGAATTAGTGGAGGACAGAACGTCACTCTCGACAGAGGACTTTGTCTACCTTTCTTGATGAACAAAAGTGACCTAAGACCTTAATAATCCCAGTTCTGCTGTATTGCGAAGAGGCAACAGCTTATGCTGTTTTAAAAGGAAAATCCTTCGGCTTATTTTCGGTCCCGTCTGCACAGATGGTAAGTGGAGGGGGAGATACAACGACAGTGGCCGTGGCTCAAGTGGTAGTGTATTGGCTTCCGAATCGGACGGTTCGGGGTTCAATACATGGTGGTACTGTGTTCATCAATAGAATTCGCGCAATTTGCAAACGGATTGGAATTTCAACATTCTAATTCTTCATTACCAAGAGAGAAATGTGAAAGCCGAATTGTCTGTGAAAATAGCAAAAAATGTTTGAAAAAAATTAAAAAGGTCGGTAAACTGTTTTTGGAAAATGCTTTTAAAATATCGAAACACAGAAAATCAAATAGGTTCTAGCCCTAAACAGCGTTCGATGTCCAGACCCAGTAAACCCAATTTCAGCCACAAAACAGAAGCTTAAGCAAAATATTGCAATCCAATGTAAAGAAAAAAATTATTCACCATAAACAAATTACAAAAAATTATGATATGATAAATCGAGTAAAAATCGACTGCCTTTGGAATATGGACAGAATGTAGTGGTTCAACAAAAACGAAAATCAGAATACCATCTGGACCAAAGGTAGTATTAAGGATATTAAATCTAACAGAAGCTCAACAGTACAGGTAGATTGTGACCAATATTACACATATTATACTATAAAATCCAATAATAAACACTATTTGAATCGATTCAAGTAGTGATGAGGAATTTAGTGGAACCAGAAGGAACTTTCGACAAGTAAGGGTTGTTGTTACGGGAGCGCCCAACGACGAAGAAAACCATTTCGGGGAAGAGGAAAATCGAGGAAAACAGATAAATGTTTTATTAATGAAAACCATCAAGTATTTTTTGATCGAACTAAACTACAACACACAAAAAAACATTGTTGCCGCAACTGACCCAGGAGGCAAGACCTAAAAGATAGGTTCGTCAAATAGTATGGTGTTCTTATGATCAATACTAATTGTATGTCCCTATTAATATTAGGTTGTAACCGAAATATTGCGAGTTTAATTTAATGCTGAAACTGTTACTGAAATTAATATTTGGGATATACTCGTATTGTTCATCCAAATTTCGTTATGATAACATCATTTTCTGAAAAAAAAGTAGCCAGATCTTTTATAAAATAATATAAAAGGAATATAAAAATATTTGAAAATAATAAATATATACTGAAAATGATAATTTGAAAAACAAATCGCCTCAGAATTCTAAAATTCTATTTTCTTCATTAATTACTTCTAATATAGAGCAAATCCTAATTGCATTTAATTTAGTGGGTAGGAACAGATATCGAATTAGCATTTTAAACACAAGTTAAGTATGTACATATTTACTTCTTTAGTTCCTTCACAAAATTTGGGTCGAATTTCTCATCCCATCCACAGTCTAAGAGTATACGAACTTCATCAATTTGAAGCAAGTAGCACGGCGGAGATTCATCCATAGCCCCAGAAAGAGCATGCAACTTAATTATTGAAGTCATGGTAAGCTAACCGGTACAACACAGCACCGAAAATAAAATCCTTGATAACAGTGAGTAGAAAATCAATATAATTCTTAAGAATTATATTCATAGCTAAATTAGACTAAATGTCAAATTCCAACACTGTAAGTGAATTGCCAATCTATTCATCAGAGTGGATAAAATAACAGCGAATTTCACGTAATGTTCACTAGGTATGCATAATAAAAGCAAAAGAAAAGAAAATATTTTACGTTGGTGAATATTTATTTTAACGTGGTGAAAAAGTGAAAATAATAGAATACCTGAAAAAAACTCTTTTTTTTTATTGTTACAAGAGCACATAAAGGGGATAGTATCGGAATAAAATTAAAAAAGGACCTAAGAATCATATTTCGAACGTTTCGTTTGAAGAAGAGTCAAGCTAAAGCTTGTGCTGTGATTCAGATGTATTGGAATTTTTCACGTTTTGTCACAAACTCTGGACTCTTGACATCAATTAAAGACAACTAAGGACAATTAAGGACATCTTTTAAAAGCAATTTTCTTGTTATTCTTTTAGTTTTACATGTGTTAACTAAAAATTAACATTTTTGATAATTTTTTAGTGTTTTGGGAAAATTTTTTTTCTAATTGAATTTAAAGGATTTCCAATATATTTCGAGAATGTTTTTTTATTACACACTATAAAGAACAAAAGGAGTGGTATTTTTGGTGTTTATTTGTTTAAATAATATAATCCAGAATAGCTAACATACAACTCTTGCTATCCCAACTTAATTTAGTTTTGTCGAAGAGAATTATGTTTATAGTTGTTAACAGATCTGTTTATTTGCAAGTTATAAATATTTCTTTGCATCTTTTTCGACGCAAAAAAAACAACAGTAATGAATTGTTCAGAAAAAATATTCCGCGGCATGTGAAATGAGCACAGCTAAAATGTTGATACCCTTAATCAAAAGTTTAATTTATACCTTAATTTTGCGGAAAAAGGACTTACCTAATAATTTTTGGAATACCTTTTAAGCCTTTTAACATCTCTAAGCCGGTTTGGTATGGATTGCCTCAACCTTTCCAGGTATTCACTTGATATTTCTTAGCATTAAGCTTAAAAAAGGCTTTTAACTGATGTAATAACATGTTTCGTTAGAACTTCTCTAAATGATTCTAAAGACGTTCTGCTGGATTAAAATATTTGCTTTGTAGTGGTATTACTAGCAAGTGAAGGACTTTATGTGTCAACAACATTTTCATTATTTGTGCGACATGCTTGGGATCGTTGTCCTGTTGAAAGTAATTATATTTCGCGATAACAATTTTTTGTTTACTTTGAAGAAAATGTTACTGAAAAATTTGTTAGTATAATTCTTTTGTCATGATCTCAATGGCTATGACTAAATTCCCGCTCCCAAAAATGGACATTTAGCCCGACATCATAAGACGACCATCTCCGTGCTTTACTTTTTTCCTTGTATTTATGGATTCAAAGCTTCATTTGATTTTCTTCATGATTTCAAAAACCTATTTGATCCATAAATGTTAAATTTTGACTCTTCTGAAAATAAATCCTAGAAGTTAAATCCTTTGTTTTTGTATTCATCAGGAAAGTCTTCTGTTTTTCTATTTGCTTTCGATTTGATTTCATTAACATTCACAACAATCTTGCAAAATTTTAGCACTACATATTTGTGAAAGATACAGGTGTACGATTAATACTCAGTTCTTTGTGTCCATCTACGTACTGTGTACCCTGCTTTCGTTAGGCCGATTTGATTTTATTAACATTCACGACAATCTCGCAAAATTTTACTCTACAACGTGATATTTGTGAAAGGTACAGCGTTGTATTTACATCGATTTAATTTCTTCTGGGAAATTTTTGATACAAAGACTGAGCAACGAATTAGGAAATGTTGGGTCAGTAATGAAATATATGGCACAAAAAACATTGAAAATAAATTTTCCAACAATTTTCTAAAGAAATCAGGAAGCAGCTTTAGAGAATATGTCTTCTGCAATTTCCATTTGCTATTTCTCTCTTTAGGAAATTCAAGTCCCTCGAAACCAGCTTCGAAACATGCCAACCGTAAAGCATTGTTTACTTTGAAATCGGTCAAACGATAACATGGATATTTTAAAATAAAACTGTTGACCGTAGAATTTTTTTTTTTTTTTAATTTTAAAAATTCATGTATTGTAAGTTAATTACCATTTGACGTGTAAAACTTTTTTTCTCTATTGTAAGCTAAATGTGTCCAATCACGTCCATTTTTATTTTTTTTAAACAAAAAGTTTTACGACACATTATATTATTTTGTTTATTGTTACCGTTACCGTTATACTGCCGTTACCAGTATTTTAAATTTCATTTTGCAAACGGTTTGGGTATATATATATTTTAACAAATAATTATAATTCTTTTTGTATTACTTCTTATGAAAAATTAATACAATAATATTGAATTACATATGGTATATGTATTTTCCACCTTATCTAATAAATCAGTCTATTCATGTATTGTAACTTACATTTTTTCGGAATATACTCTCCTGATAAAAGCATTCATGGTAAAGTGAAAAATTTGCCCAGATCGCGGTGGAATTAACGAATGTCAATATTTTTTTGGAAAAGTAACAAAAATGTAAGTGAAAAAAATACCTAATGCTTTTATTCAGTAAAACTTATTTCTTTTGAATTTATAGAGCTATAAAAAGTAGAACAAGAAGTGAAAACAACAAGGACAAAAAATACAGTTTAGGATGTAAAACTGGTTGGCAGGAATGCGAGGAAGCCAGGTAAGTTTATATTATGCATATTGAGAATATTTTTTAGAAAATTAAATTCTACTTTTTCCGTAAAAATCACCGCCTATTTCAATCAAATTAATGAGATACTGTACATGCGTGCTCTGTGATAATCACAATTAGGCTGTTTAAAACTATAAGGTTTCTTCTTATTAATTATATTTTCCACTAATGCATGCACTAACGACCTACCAATTCTTTCTTTTTGATAGAAATTCTTCGATTGCGAAGCTGATTCGAATTTGACTTGAAGGGAGAGAAACTAGGCGAACCACTTAACGGAAGCGAAAATGACGATGATTAAAAAAATGACGTGAACTCGCTGAAGCGTTTTTAGATGATTAGGTACGTCTAACTCATAACAATATGTATTCAAAAGTTGGTCTCATAAGAGAATAGAAATATAGATACTTTACAGTTTTTTTTTTATAATAGAGTTACTTTTAAAATAAGAATGCAGTTTTATCGACTAAACATACGCATACATATGCACACATTTTACACATAATACCATTTGGTTTAGAAAAAAAAAAAAAAGATTCTTTACATAAATAAGATAGTCTCTTTAATTTAAAGCTTATTTTTATTCGTTTTAATAAAAGTACAATATATTGAAAAAATTAATCAAACTTTCTTTTCGGTCTTATCGGCGTGCTAATGTATTTTAGACATCGAGTTCCTTCACAAAATATAATATTCTTAATCTGCGGGTTTCAGGATGCTCTGCCAAGAGGACGAATATACCAAGTACTTATGTATATTGTTCTGCAAAATTGCTCTTCGCACATTATTTATAACAATTCTGGGAATGGGACTACATCATCGTAGTATTTGGATTTCTTTCCGTTGCTTAAGTGGTAAATTAAAAATATTCGATCCCAGTCAATATTTGTTAAGAAGACAGGAAATCATCCAGCTTACTATTGAAGGTGGTACGACAAACAAATAATTCGCAGACTTTTTGTTGTAGCGAAAATTTGCCGAAGAATTGCTTATCTTCTAAGCAATCCACAGGGCTAGTGCTTCTTGATATCGAGAAAGCCTTCGATTCAGTGTGGCACGATGGGCTAATATATAAATTAATTAGATTAAGGTGTCCCCCATATCTAATCAAACTAATCCAAAGTTTCCTAACAAATAGGTATTTTACGGTATACACAAATAATGTTTTTTCTTCAAGAAGAACGATACCAGCAGGCTTCCCCCAAGGATCATTACAGACTCCTATATTATTTAATACTTTTACAGCTGATGTCCCTGACTTCCCCGCATGTAAATATGCCATGTATGCCGATGACATAGCAATATATGTCCCATATCTAATCAAACTAATCCAAAGTTTCCTAACAAATAGGTATTTTACGGTATACACAAATAATGTTTTTTCTTCAAGAAGAACGATACCAGCAGGCTTCCCCCAAGGATCATTACTGACTCCTATATTATTTAATACTTTTACAGCTGATGTCCCTGACTTCCCCGCATGTAAATATGCCATGTATGCCGATGACATAGCAATATTTTCCTCACATAAATAAGGGTGGGGGGGGGGTCATAGAGATAAATCTGCAAAGAGCACTAGGTATTATATTTGAGTACCACAAGCACTGGAAAGTCAAAATTAATGCTGACAAAACTCAATCAATTTTCTTTTAACGAGAAAAAGAAAGAATTGTTTTTTACCGAGCAAAAATCTAGTGCTTGATAATACAGAAATCAATTGGAGAGATACAGTTAAGTATCTTGGAGTTATCTTAGATAAAACATTAACGTTTAAAGTGCATACTGGTAACATAAATAATATTGGGCTTAGTGCGGTTTGCTAAGAGATGGCGTAACTTGTATTTTTCCATTGTTATTATTCCATTGGAACATGCGTTGGAAAGATACTGTCATTGTACGTCATTTGAAGCGTAAACAACAACAATTTTTTTTTCACTCAAATATGTCGAACTTTGTGCCTGAAAAAGTGTTTTTGCGGGGAGTTCTTCTTTATTACTTTAATATGAAGAAAACTGCTACCGAAAGTCATCGTATTTTGGTGAAAGCTTATAATGAACATGCGCTAGCTGAGCGAACGTGCCAGAAGTGGTTTTCACGATTTAAAAGTGGTGATTTTGGCTTGGAAGGCGATAAACGTCCTGGGCAGCCAAAAAAGTTTGAAGATCAAGAACTGGAAGCATTACTCTATGAAGATTGTTGCCAAACACAAGAAGAGCTCCCAGAATCTTTGGGTGTCACTCAAGCAGCCATTTCAAAACGTTTAAAAGTAGCTGTATATATTCAAAAGCAAGGAAATTGGGTTCCACATGAACTCAAGACGAGAGACGTCCAAAGGCGGTTTTGCATGTCCGAAATGCTGCTGGAACGCCACTAAAGGAAGTCATTTTTGCATCGGATTGTTACTGGTGATAAAAAATGGATCCCTTACGACAACCCCAAGTGCAAAAAAATCATATGTGAAACCCGGCCAACCAGCCAAATCAACGGCAAAGCCGAATATCTATGACGCGAAGTTAATGCTCTGTATTTAGTGGGATCAGATGGGTGTGCTGTATTATGAGCTGCTAAAACCGGGTGAAACCATCAACGGACAACGCTACCGAACACAATTAATCCGTTTGAAGAGAACAGTAGCCGAAAAACGCCCGGAATATGCAACCAGACACGAGGCAATAATTTTCCATCATGACTACAATTGGCCCCACGTTGCTTTTCCGGTTAAGAACTATTTGGAAAACAGTGGATGGGAAGTCTTACCCCACCCGCCTTATAGCTCAGACCTTGGCCCTTCTGACTGTCATTTGTTCCGGTCGATGCAGAATGCCCTAACTGAAATACGGTTCACATTAGAGCAGAATATCAAAAATTGGCCTGATTCATTCTTGGCTGCCGGTCTTTTAGGATGGGATCCACAAATTGTCAGAAAGATGGGAAAAAGTCATAGCTTCAGATGGGCAATACTTTGAATAATACTATTGTACATGTTTTTCTTAAATCAACGTTCAAATTTTGAAAAAAAAAACGCACGAATTAAATTACATACCCAATAAAACAAAGATTGCCACCAAACTATTATACCCTCTCATAAATCGGAAATCATTACTTAGTAACGAAAACAAAATTATCATATTTAAAGTGGTATTAAAAGCTATGATTTTATATGCGTTACCTGTGTGGGGTAATTGTGCTTAGATGCATATAAAGAAACCACAAATTGCATAGAATAAAGTTCTGAAAATGATTCTAGATCTTCCATAGTTTTATTCAACCCTCGAACTCCATGAAAAAGCCAGAGTGCTTCCTGTTGCAAGAAAATTTGCAATTGTCAATAAAGAATTCTTTCAAAAATGCCTTTCTTCCGAAAACCCTTTAATTAAGTCATTATCGATATGAAACTCTACTATCTATTATTTGTTTATTTATTTATTTATTTGTTTTGTATTTTGTTAATTTGTTATTAATTTATTTATTTATTTTGTATTTTATTATTTATTTATTTATTTATTTACTTATTTATTTACTTATTTATTTATTTATTTGTTTATTTATTTTTATACATATGCATATGTTCTAATTTGCAGATATGTTGCAATTAATGTTGCAATATGTTGCAATTTATATTTCCTTTTCATTTTTTCTCTGTGACATTACCCAATAAGTCCTTAAGTAATATAAACTTATTAAGTTGTAATCTCTTTTTATACGAAGGTTTTTTGTTAATTGTTTTTCCTTCAAATCAACAAACTTTTGTTTTCAACAATCACAAATTTATTATTAAACCCCTTTTTCCAGTAGTAAGATACAATATAAATATCATATCTTTGTTCAAGCTGTATATACTATACACAAAATATAAATCATAAATGTTCTTTACCAATTCAATAAATATCAATCTATCTAACTAAAACTTTTCATTAAGGGTTTCAACATTTTATATATGGTCATTTTACATGCAGCAGAACATTTTTATCTCTATTTTTTTTCTGAATGAGACATTATTGTTTTTGTTTTTGCCTCAAACGAATAAACATTTATTACTTGCAAAGAAACATATCTGTTAAAAACAGCTATAAACATAATTCTCTTCGGCAAAACTATATTAAGTTGGGATATCAAGAGGTGTATGTTAGCTATTCTGGAAACTATTTAAACAAATAAAAATCAAAACAACCACTCCTTTTGTTCTTTAAAGTGTGTGATAAAAAAACATTCCCGAAGTATTTTGAAAAAACTTTAAATTCAATTAGAAAACAAATATTTTCCCAAAACACTAAAAAATTATCTAAAATTTTATTTATTATCAATCAGTATTATCTATTCAATTTATTTACTTAGCAAGTGTGAAACTAAGGTGAGGTTTCCACAAAAGCTAAATCCGTGATTTAACAAGGATTTAGATTAATCTCCCTAAATCCCGAGTCATAGTCATACGAATTGACGTTTATAAATCTCAACTAAATTCGAGACTTATAATAAATCTCAGTTAAATACTCATGTGAAACAGATCAAACAGTCCTTTTTTTGTCAGCACATGTCATTTTCGTGTGCTGACAAAAAAAAAAAAAAGAGATGTAAACAAACTTCCCAAAACGTCAAATAAATGAAAGGATTGACATTGACGGCAGCAATTTCATAAACAAAGTAAAGGCGGCAATTTTGGTAAGAATTTTTGCAATATATTGATTAAAATTAAAATTTTTTATGTTTGCAGACAATGGATAAAGAATCAAAACAAAAAGGAAGGGAAAGGATAGGATGGAATAATGCAGATGAAGATCTGCTGGTGAAGATGTGGGCGGATGAGCTTCCGGAGCTGCGTGGAGTGCGGAAAAACTTCCACATATATAAAGAGATGTCGTCGGATTTGAGTAAAAATACGACCTTTTACTCACCTGTGGAAATCAAAGTAAAATTGCACAACCTATCCAATAGGTAAGATTATAATCTTTATTTATTTATTTATATTTTTTATTCTTTATTCTTTTTTTCAAGAAAGACGAGCGTTCAGTTGGTTCCACAGGAAGTTCTCCTTCAGAATGGCGTTTATACCAGAAAATACATGCCATTCTTCGAGAACTCAAAATCAATAATCTGGACTTTTTAATTGAGGTCAGCATTATGCAAAGTAAATATTCAAATTTAGAGTTTCATGTGATTTATTTATTATTTATTATTTTTGTTGTTATTTTTTATTAAACAGATCAAACGCCATCTACTTCACCGCCAGCAAATTCAGATGCCTCAACTTCCGCAGAAGCACTTCCACGTGTGGCTCCACCAGAAAGTAATGCTTCATCCAACCCAAGAGCTGCAAAAAAAAAGAAAAATTTAATGTTTTGACAACATCATAAAAACACAATTAGAGGCAATACAAAAAAATGATGATAGAGTTCTGCAACTAGAAGCAGAACGAAATACAATTTTAAAAGAATTTGTGAACTCTTGCGATAAGTTTAACACAGAGATATTGAAATTATTAAAAAAATGAATATATTTTAAAAATATATATTCACCTAAATATCTAGTAATAGCTTTTCTTATGTTTACAGCTGTAGGATTACTGTCGCTGATTTGGTTGGGACACTCCTGCTGGTCTCTACTTGAGGGTTCACTTGGCCTTTGTAACCACTGCTGATTGATGTGAACATTAAAAAAATTGTGAAGTACACAACAACATTTTAGAATTATGTTCGTGTTGGTGATTTTGTTGTCTAGTCCCTTTCCAATTCGCCTAAACCTTGCCTTTAAATGTCCAAACGCATATTCAACAACCCTTCGACATTTTGATAGGGTATAGTTGAATTGCTTTTCTTCTGCAGACAGTGTGGTATTAAATGGGTAAGGTTTCATAAGGATATCGGAGAACCTAAAGGCCGTACTGGAACATCTACACCGCAAATATTTTTTGACATGTTCTTGAAAATTGGGTTTCATTGCTGTTCCCTTACGGACGAATCTTCAAAAATTTGGAAATCGTTACAACGGTCTGGACTACCCACATTTATATAGAGAAATATATACCTATGAGAAATAGAAATAGTAATTCACCATATGTTACAATATAAAAAACATCAAAATTCTTACCTGTAATCCACTATAGCCAGCAATACAGTGGAATACCATCCCTTGTAATTAAAATAAACTAGGGCATCTTCTGCCGGCGGCTTTACTTTAATATGACAGCCATCTTAAAATACATATTATATTGAGGATGCTTCTATTATCATTTCTTCTTACCGAAAGCACCAAAGAACTGAGGAAAACCGAGTTTTTCAAAACCTCTCACGTTTTCCGCTACTAGCTCCTCCGTTACGGGATATGCATTTAAAAATAATGGTGCTTGCACATTTCAAGTTTCTTCACAGAATTCTTTAAGGATTTTGCCAACCGTACATTTTCCAACAATATTGGGAGCACAATATTTCAAACGTTTCCCGAAACAATCGCAAATTTTCCTTGAAGATTACGTCACTATTTTGAGCCAGGTCATGTTCCCAGATCTTACCCGTACGTACCTACAAATATTACAGAGTTTTCATTAACTGATGTATATACATATTTTTTTCCTCCATTGCAAAAGATTAACAATAATCTGATGCCGTTTTCTTCGGTGGTGAGCAATCCCCCTACCTATATCTATTAACAAATGCGCTTGATTTTTTCGCTTCATATTCATTGCCAAAAGCAATTTTAATTTAATTGAATCCATTTTATATTTTATAATTATACTGCAAATTGAAGCAACTAAATTATTACTTTTGACATTTTTGACAGCGAACGTCAAAATAAATCCTAAGCCCCGGTGGAACCACCGCACATAAATCCAAATCTTTTTCTAACTAAATCTCGGATTTATATTTGGTGGAAACGTGCTTTAAAAAAAACAAGAAATTGATTTTTCAAGATTTCCTTAGTTGTCCTTAATTAAATTTTTTTTAAGCTCGATTTTAGAATGGTAATAGTTGCAATCCTTTTTCAAATAAAACGTTCAAAAAACGATTCTATGACCTTTTTTAATTTTATTCTGATACTATCCCCTTTTTTTGCTCTTGAAACAAAAACAAAGAAATGAATATTCACCAGCGTAAAATATTTCATTATACACACCTAGTGAGCATTACGTAAACTTTGCTGTCATTTTTGCCGTTCTGACATGTTCTAGAAATGGAGAATGGATTGGTAATTCACTTACAGTAAGCCAGGCGAATGTTCTGGCTGTGTTAATGTTTAGTAGAGCTTGATATCTAGTTTGATTTATTTATGCTCTAGGTGTGTATTGTCAACTATGGCCCATATATAAAGTAAATATAGATGGTAAATTTTCCAGATATTGGAAAATCAAAAACGGTTGTCTTTTGAATGCCGCACTTCGTCTGATCTAGACCATTAATACGTGTGAATTGTCAACAATAGTGGTTTTTTTATTATCAACGGATGATTCATATGGATCATTGATTTGCACGCATTATATCAACAACACGTGATCCAGCTCTTGAACTGGATCAATTTTCATGATCCGAAAATAAGTTCACTCCTCTCGCTACTAGGTTTCAATTTCATTCGTGAATGTTGGTGTCATAAATGGAATCATTCAAACTATGTCATTTCCTGATAAACATATTAAATATTGTTATGTAAATCAATTTTGTTAAACAATTTTAAAGTTCGTCTTTAAAAGGCATATTTTACTCATAATAATCGAAAAATTTTTGAATTACTTTAAAATTCTAAAACCCTTAAATTAACTGCGGATACATTACACATTAAGATAAGGATAAAAATCAAAAGCATAATAAGGCGAGCGTATCAGATTTTCATAAAAAATAATATTCAGTCGTATGGCAACTTCGGGCTAAGCGTCATAGAGCAACTCAGCTGTGCAAAAATTATTTTAACAACGGAGTGTCAATGGATTGGACAAACAATAAATAGTAAAATGCCAAAAATAGTAATTTGTTTAATTAAAGAAGACATGTATACTTATGAAGTTAACAGAGACAAAGCCTTTTCTTGTAGCATATGGTAACAGGAAAGCGGAATTCCAACATGCAAGGAAAAAGAAGGCCGCAATGAGCAATGTCCTGAAAGACCTGTTAGCGCAAAATGTTTTGGTTTGTTTCTGTAATCTATTTGAACATTTGTACATTTTTTTTTTTTATTTCCAGAGCCAACAACCATCGTCGTAATCTTCTATTGCTTAGAGCGTACAAAGCAAATGTGTTTCAAAACATATGTAGAAAACAATAGAAGAAAAAGAAAATGCCAAACACGACATTTAAAAGGTGCAAGTGCTAAACGAGTTATTAAAAAAATAGTTCTTACTTTGAATGATTGAATAATTGAATTTATTTTTGCATTTATATATTGAATTTTTTTGCGTTTGCTTTTTATTTTGTAGTTATTATTATTGAATAATTTGAAAAAGACTGAATTATATTTTTAGCTTGAAATATTATTTATTTATAAATAAAAGGATCAATTAAGCAATTATATTTTTACTTATCAAGTAATCTAATAAAACCTGTCTTCTAGAATTGCTAATTGCTTCGTTGTTTGCATCAGGTGTATGAACATTTACACGATCTACAGGATCCACGTTATAAATTTCGTCCTTGTTATCAATGCACATGTAATGTTATACGCATGCACACCACACAAAATTTATAACCATGTTTATGTTCCTCTGCTCAGTAAAATGCATCAGCCTTCGAATACGAGTTTTCAAAAGGACAAATGGATGTTCTACAGCGACTTGACCATTAGCATGAAGTCTATTAAACTAATGTTGAATACTTGTCTGCATTCCATTATCCTTAAACGGTGGAACAAGCCAGTCTAAAGATGGATACGCCGAATCTCCTAGTACGGAAGTTTTAATTTGGAAAAGCTGATTTATGTCTTCAGAAGCTTTTTGGTAGCTCAGATCTTCGTAGAATGCGACTGTCATGCAAGCTCCCTGGTTCACCACAAAAGATATCAATAAGTTTATTTTTGAAAACAACTACAGCTTGTATTGTAATAACTCTCTTTGTTGGTAGTGGGGGCTTTAATTCTTATGTGCGAGTCATCGATGCACCCCAAAATTCCTGGTATTTTCGTTTTCAGTTAGAACAAATTTTAAATATTGAGAATTTCATTTGCATTTGGTCATTTAACGTATTCATGGTCTATGGATATAATCCAATAGGTTACCCTTATAAGAGCATTCCAAGCAGTGGAAATACAAATAACAAATAGATTAGCAACCTCGCGAAATGTATTTGGATTAGCAATGTACCACAAGAATATGTATATCTCAATATCTGGGGAAGTTTTCGGTAACTCTATTTTTAGTGTAGCATGAAACCGTTCGGCTGATTTGTAACGATCTGAAAACAAGTTAAAATAAGTTGCAAAACACAAACTTGATTGTAGGATATTATCAAAGCACCTATTAAGATTTCTGCTGTTGACCTGCGCAACCTGAAATGTTTTTTGAATTCAACATTGTTAAAGTCTTTACTAATTTCGATGATAACGATCTGAAAACAAGTAAAAAATTAGTTGCAAAGCACAATCTTGATTGTAAGATATTATCAAAGCACCTATTAAAAATTCTGCTGTTGACCTGCGCAAATTGAAATGTTGTTTGTAGTCAGCATTCTTAAAGTTTTTAATAATTTCTCCAAAGTTGTTGTGTATTGTTGTATTTTTTGTGTCCATAGTTGAATCAGTATCTTCACATTCTTCTTTGTCAAATAATGAAAATCCAGATGAGGAACTTTGCTTGCAATCACTATCACTATCAAATAACCACTAATTTAAGAAATAATATTAGTATTTAAAATAAGTGAAAGTTTTATTATGCCAATGATCTGATCCGGGTCACGTGGACAGATAAAAAACAGCTAATAAAAAAATGACACAGTAAATTCCGATTTTGACATTTCTCATGTTTACAACTCTAATTTCGGTTAAGTTGCGAAAAATTTTTTATGTTGAACAATAATTTTCTTTATTATATTAGACAACAAAAGATGAAAAATCAAGACATCTGGAGTAAGAATAAATAATTTCCTACAAAATACTGCTGCCTCCAACAAACTGCTTTTATGTGGACGTGGCAAAAGCAGCTGCAATTGTTTGTTTACATTTTCTTCTAAGTAAGTAAATATGGTGCATTTTAACTTGAAGATAATTTATTGTAATTCTTTTTAATAGTAGGAATAATAAGTGTAAATGTGCTATTCAAAAGCTGTGAGGATAAATTACACTATCTAAAGACATGTGAGTAAAAAGTTTGTATTTTAGTTTAGCCATACATTTAATGCCTTTTTTCCGACAAAAGCGTTTCAAGGGTGTATGCTCACCAAAGATATGTGAGTAAAAAGTGTATATTTTAGTTTAGCTATATATTTAATGCCTTTTTTTGCAGATTCAATATTTGAAGTACAACGACAGAATTGATTTTTCTTAATGCATATTAACGATATGTTTAATACAAGTACTAAATGCCTTTTTCTCGATTTTTGTTTTGATTTTTTCATTCAACAAATAAAATAAATTTAAAGAAATTGTTTTTTTTTTTTTTTTTTTTTTGAATATGGAATATGAGGTATGCATAGCACCGTTAACCGATTATTTTTACAGGTTACCCCTGTAGGCCTATTGCAACCATTCTGCATTCTGAAAAATGAAGAATTAAAGATAGTTCCAGAAAATTGCACAGCAGTTTGTTTTAAAGATGGCTTACGAAAAGAGTAATCGCAAATATCTCTAACTAACTCTGAGGAAATAGTGCAAAATGAAATTTTGAGCAGATTGAAAGTGTGAGCAGATTTAATTTTTGTGGTAATTTCAATTCAATTCGGAATTCAAGGTACCTGTTGTGTGACATAAACAATTCACTTATTATATATTTTTCAGCAGATTATTTGTTTGCTGTATTACCTTAAATATTAAGGTCGATTGTTTTTTGACTTCAAATTTTGACTGGGATTGAACATTGTTAATTTGCCACTGGAACAACTGAAAGTAATCCATCACAAAACATAATTGCACTTATTCACAATGATTGTAGGATAGTCGTTTGGTTGATTTCCATTTTTATGTCACCAAATTGCACTGCTTCGTGGTCTGTTTTTTGTTTTTCTTCAAGAGACGTATCAGGGTAAAATTTATTTTCGGTTTGGAGCTCTTCATCGCTCCACGTATTACAAACCGTTCGTTATCAACAGAAAGAATCGATAGGTCGTGAGTGCATACAAAACGAATTAAAAACGAATTAGATTTACTGAACGAAGTCATTAGACATTTTTTCCACTTACATTTTTGTTCCTTCTTCAAGAAAATATTGACATTTGTTAGTTCCACCACGGTATGGGCAAATTTTTCACTTCACCATAAATGCTTTTATCAGGAGAGTATGTTCCGAAAAAAATTAAATTACAATACACGAATAAACTGGATAATTAGATTATATGAAAAATACATAACATATATGTAATTCAATTATTGTTTAACTTTTCATAAGAATTAATAGAAAAAGAATAATGATTATATGTGAAAATATAACTATACGCAAGCCTTTTGCAAAATTGAATTTAAAATATTGGTAATGGCAACAAACAAAACCATACCAATTTGGGTGTGACTAGACACATTTAGCTTACAGTGGAGAAAAAATTAAAAAAAAATATTTATCTACGATCTACAATTTTTAAATACCTATTTGCATGTCCACCTACGTAAAAATGCCACTGCGAAGCTGGTTTTGGGGGACTTGAATTTCCTAGAGAGAAAAGTAGCAAATGGAAATTGGAAATGACATGTTTTCTAAAGCTGCTTCCTGATTTCTTTAGAGAATCGCTGGAAAATACATTTTCAATGTTTTCTGTGCAATATATTTCATTACTGACTCCACATGTCCTAATTCGATGCTCAGTTTTTGTATTAAAAAATTTTTGAGAAGAATAAAATCAATGTAAATATAACGCTGAACCTTTCACAAATATCACGTTGTAGAGGTAAAATTTTGCGAGATTGTCGTGAATGTTAATGAAATCAAAGCGGCCTAATGAAAGCAGCGTACACAGTACGTAGATGGACACAAGGAACTGAGTATTAATCCTACACCGCTAAAAAAAACTTTTCGTCATCGAAGCAAATAAAAAAAGAGAAGACATTGCTGATGAATACAAATACAAAACTTCTAGAATATTTTTCAGAAGAGACAAGAATCAACATTTATGGATTAAATTGGTTTTTAAAAGCATGAAGAAAATCAAATGAAGCTTTGAATCAAAAAACACAAGGAAAAAATAAATCACGGTGATGGTCGTCTTATGATGTGGGGCTAAATGTCAGTTTTTGGGAGCGGCAATTTGGTCATGTTATTGAGATCAAGACAAAAGAAGTATACTTTTGCAGGAAAATTTACTTCAAACTTAACAAAAAATGGTTATCGGGAAAGATAATTACTTTCAAAAAGAAAACGATCCCAAGCGTGTCGCAAAAATGATGAAGATATTGTTGATATTATACATAAAGTCCCTTACTTGATACTTACCACTACAAAGCCCCGATTTTAACCCAACAAAACGTCTTTGGAATCGTTAGCGCAAAATGCTTTGGTTTGTTACCGTAATCTGTTTGAATATTTTTTTCTATTTCCAGAGCCAACCAACCATCGTCGAAATCCTCCATTGCTTAGAGCGTACAAAGCAAGTTTCGACGCTAGCAAAAGAACTGGAGAGTCAGCCACCAAAGCTCCATTCCCATCATCAACTGCATCTACCTCCAACAGTGCTGAAAGTACGCCATGTGTATCAAGGGCTAGAAATAGAACGTCTTTCAAAAAAAAAAGACCTCCTGAAAGAAGAGTTCCAACTTATACTGATGCTTACAGAAGAAAAAAATAAAATACTGGCTGAATAGGTAGAAAAAAAGTAGAAGAAAAAGAAAATGCCAAACAGGACAGATTTTAAAGAAACGTGCAAGTGCTAAACGAGTTATTTAAAAAATAGTTCTTACTTTGAATGATTGAATAATTGAATTTATTTTTACCATATTTATTGAATTTTTATTGCGTTTGTTTTTATTTTATAGTTATTATTATTATATATCTAATAAAACCTGTCTTCTAGAATTGCTAATTGCTTCGTTGTTTGCATCAGGTGTATGAACATTTTCAGGATCTACAGGATCTACGTTATAAATTTCGTCCTTGCACACACCAAATTTATATCTATGTATATGTTCCTCTGTAAAATGCATCAGCCTTCGAAAACGAGTTTTCAAAAGGACAAATGGATGTTCTACAGCGACTTGACCATTAGCATGAAGTCTATTAAACTAATGTTGAGTACTTGTCTGCATTCCATTATCCTTAAACGGTGGAACAAGCCAGTCTAAAGATGGATACGCTGAATCTCCTAGTAAGAAGGTTTTAATTGGGAAACGCTGATTTATGTCTTCAGAAGCTTTTTGATAAAGCTCAGATCTTCGTTGAATGCGACTGTCATGCAAGCTGCCTGGTTCATCACAAAAGATATCAATAAGTTTATTTTTGAAAACAAATACAGCTGGTATTGAGATACTATAGATACACTTTCTATTGTAATGAATTTCTTTGTTGGTAGTGGGGGCTTTAATGCTAATGTGCGAGTCATCGATATACCCCAAGATTCCTGGTATTTTCGTTTTCAGTTCGAACAAATTGCAAATATTGAGAATTTCATATGAATTTGGTCATTTAACGTATTCATGGACTATGGATATTATCCAATAGGTTACCCTTATAAAAGCATTCCAAGCAGTGGAAATACAAAAACAAATAGATTAGCAACCTCCCGAAATGTATTTGGATTAGAAATATACCACAAGACTATGTATATCTCAATATCTGGGGAAGTTTTCGGTAACCCTATTTTTAGTGTACCATGAAACCGTTCGGCTGATTTGTAACGATCTGAAAACAAGTTAAAATTAGTTGCAAAACACAAACTTGATTTTGGGACATTATCAAAGAACCTATTAAGGTTTCTGCTGTTGACCTGCGCATCCTGAAATATTTTTTCAAGTCAGCATTGTTGAAATTTTTAATAATTTCCATGATAACGATCTGAAAACAAGTTAAAATTAGTTGCAAAACACATACTTGATTGTAAGATATTATCAAAGCACCTATTAAAAATTCTGCTGTTGACCTGCGCAAATTGAAATGTGGTTTGTAGTCAGCATTGTTAAAGTTTTTAATAATTTCTCCAAAGTTGTTGTGTATTGTTGTATTTTTTATGTTCATAGTTGAATCAGTATCTTCACATTCTTCCGTGTCAAATAATGAAAATCCAGATGAGGAACTTTGCTCGGAATCACTATACTATCAAATAACCACTAATTTAAGAAATAATATTAGTATTTAAAATAAGTGAAAGTTTTATTATGCCAATGATCTGATCCGGGTCACGTGGACAGATAAAAAACAGCTAATAGCAAAATTCGAAAAGTGACGTCTCTCATAAAAAAATGACACAGTAAATTCCGATTTTGACATTTCTCATGTTTACAACTCTAATTTCGTTTAAGTTGCGAAAAAATTTTTAATGTTGGACAATAATTTTCTTTATTATATTTTCTAAGACAAGAAAAGATGAAAAATCAAGTCATCTGGAGTAAGAATAAATAATTTCCTACAAAATACTGCTGCCACCGACATACTGCTTTTATGTGGACGTGGCAAAAGCAGCTGCATTTGTTTGTTTACATTTTCTTCTAAGTAAGTAAATATGGTGCATTTTAACTTAAATATAATTTATTGTACTTCTTTTTGATAGTAGGAATAATAAGTGTAAATGTGCTATTCAAAAGCTTGAAGAAATGAGGATAAATTACACTAACTAAAGACATGTGAGTAAAAAGTTTGTATTTTAGCTTAGCCATACATTTAATGCCTTTTTTTTCCGACAAAAGCGTTTGAAGGGTGGAACCAACGTATGCTCACCAAAGATATGTGAGTAAAAAGTATATATTTAAGTTTATATATTTAATATTTAAGGCCTTTTTTTGCAGATTCAACATTTGAAGTACAACGACAGATTTAATTGTTCTTAATGCATATTAACGATATGTTTAATACAAGTACTAAATGCCTTTTTCTCGATTTTTGTTTTGATTTTTTCATTCAACAAATAAAATAAATTTAAAGAAACTGTTTTTTTTTTTTTTTGAATATGGAATTCAACACCACCTTTGAAGTATGCATAGCACCGTTAACCGATTATTTTTACAGGTTACCCCTGTAGGCCTATTGCACACATTCTGCATTCTGAAAAATGAAGAATTAAAAATAGTTCCAGAAAAATGCACAGCAGTTTTTTTTTAAAGATGGCTTACGGAAAGAGGGATCGCAAATATCTCTATGGTATTCAAAATTTTTAAAACGAAATATAACCTAACTTTGAGGAAATAGTGCAAAATGAAATTCTTCGGCAAATTTTCGCTGCAAACGTAAGTGTGAGCAGATTTAATTTTTGTAGTAATTTCAATTCAATTCGGAATTCAAGGTACCTGTTGTGTGACATAAACAATTCACTTATTATATATTTTTCAGCAGATTATTTGTTTGCCGTATTACCTTAAATATTAAGGTCGATTGTTTTTTGACTTCAAGTGTTGACTGGGATTGAATATTGTTAATTTGCCACTGGAACAACTGAAAGTAATCCAAACACTAGGATGATGTACTCCCATTCCCAGATGCAGTATTGTTATTATTAATGTGCTAAGAGTAATTTCCCGTAATAAGATAAACATTTGATATAGTCGTCCTCTCGGCAGAGCATCCTGAAACCCACAGATTGAGAATATTATATTTTGTCAAGGAACTCGATGTCTAGAATACATTAGCACACCGATACGACCGAAAAAAAGAAATAGATACACCCAATCACCTAAAAACGCTTCAGCGAGTTCACTTTTTTTGTTTCTCTAGTGTTGGTGTACTAGGTTTAAAATCTGTTCTTCCAAGCTCATCAACAAGCAGTGCTTCACAAAACATAATAGCACGTATTTAATATGATTGTGGGATAGTCGTTTGGTTGATTGCCATTTTTATGCCACCGAATTGCACTGTTTCGTGGTCTGTTTTTTTGTTTTTCTTCAAAAGACGTATCAGGGTAAGGTTCATCTTCGGTTTGGAGCTCTTCATCGCTCCACGTATTACAAACCGTTCGTTATCAACAGAAAGAATCGATAGGTCGTGAGTGCATACAAAACGAATTAGATTTACTGAACGAAGTCATTAGACATTTTTTCCACTTATATTTTTGTTCCTTCTTCAAGAAAATATTGACATTTGTTAGTTTCACCACGGCATGGGCAAATTTTTCACTTCACCATGAATGCTTTTATCAGGAGAGTATGTTCCGAAAAAAATTTAAATTACAATACACGAATAAACTGGATAATTAGATTATATGAAAAATACATAACATATATGTAATTCAATTATTGTATTAACTTTTCATAAGAATTAATAGAAAAGGAATAATGATTATATGTGAAAATATAACTATACACAAGCCTTTTGCAAAATTGAATTTTAAATATTGGTAATGGCAACAAACAAAACCATACCAATTTGGTAAAATTGGTAAAATGGACACATTTAGCTTACAATGCAGAAAAAAATCTGAATTAAACCTCAAATGGTAATTAACTTACATGAATTCTTAGAATTAAAAAAAAAAATTATCTACGATCTACAATTTTAATTTTTAAATACCTATTTGTATGATGCTATCGTTTGACCGATTTCAAAGTAAACAATGCTTTACGATTGGCGTGTTTCAGAAGTCGTCGACCGTTCTGGCAGTCTATCTACGTAAAAAATGTACCGCTGCAAAGTTGGCGTCGAAGGACTTAAATTTCCTACAAAGAAATGTACATTGCAAAAGACATGTTTTCTAAAGCTGCTTCCTGATTTCTATGGAGAATCGTTGCGAAATTTGTGTGTCATTAATTTCATTACTGACGCAACACTTCCAAATTCGTTGCTCAGTTTTTGCATCCAAGATATTCCGAGAAGAATAAAATCGATGTGAATGTTAATGAAATCAAATCGGCCTAACGAAAGCAGTACGAATATAAGTGGAAGCGAATAAAAAAAGAGTATACTTTGCTGTTGAATACAAAAACAGAGGATTTAACTTCTAGAATTTTTTCCAGAAGAGTCGAAATTTAACATTTATGTATCAAATCGGTTTTCGAAAGCCTGAAAGCTTTGAATCCAAAAATACAAAGAAAAAAGTAAAGCACGGTGATGGTCGTCTTATGAGCTAAGTGTAATTTAGTCATAGTGAGGTCATGACAACAGAGGTATACTAAAGAGGTATACTAAAAAATTTTGCATGAAAATTTGCCTGAAATTACTATAAACAAAAGTTGGTTACTGCGAAAAAAAATTACATCCAACAGGAAAACGATTTCAAGCATGTCGCAAAAATGATGCAGATGTGGTTGATACTTAAAGTCCCTTACTTGATATCTATCACTACAAAGCCCCGATTTTAACCCAACAGAACGTCTATGGTATCGTTTGGAGAAGATCTAACGAAAACATGGCATAACATCAAGCCTCAGTTAAAAGCCCTGTTTTAGCGGAATGGTAAGAAATAACAAGTGAATATCTGTAAAAGTTGACGCATTCTATGCCAGACCAGCTTAAAGGGTACTCAAAAAAGAATTATTATTATTTTTCCGCAAAATTGAGGTATAAACTAAAACTTTTCATTAAGGGTTTCAACATTTTCAAAATGCTCATCTTACATGCAGCGGAACATTTTTATTTCTATATTTTTTGTTTTTTCTGAATGAAACATTATTGTTTTTGGTTTAGCCTCTAAGAAGGTACAAATAAATATTTATTACTTGCAATAAAACAGATCTGTTGGAAACAACTATAAAGGGGGATCCATCGTGAGTTTTGATTTATAATGTAAAATAAAACACATGAATTTGAAAGTGAACTTAAAATTTTTATTATCTGTTAAAAGAACAATTCATGGCTTTTACTTTTTAAGAATGATATCATGTAAATGTTGGCCACGACTACGTCTGAGGTGGTAAATTCGGAAGGTCCAATAAAGAAAAACTTCTGCGTAAGACTGAATGGAACGAAAAACCCCACGGGAAGGATGTAGACTGAGCTGCTGGAAGTTGTGGAGAATTTAGAAAAACATTATAGGGTCATCGATTTTATTTTAGTTTGTTTCAACGATTGCTACGTTAGCTAAGTGTTTAAAGTGTGATGGAGAATTTGGTTTGAATCGTGTAAAAAGGAAGGGCTTTGATTCAATATCAAAATAACGTGAGAAAAGTGTACGCAGCCTCGTTACGTTTCATTAAGTGAAAGAATAGAATTTGGTATATATGATGTGAATCATAGATTTACTTTTGTAATGCGAGCGTTAGGCCTAGGATTAGCTGTATGCAAAAAGTTTTGTGGTCTGTTGGTTTTGGCAAGCAATTTCTTATCAAAAACAACTTACAATAGATATGTAGAAAAAATGTGCGACACTATAAAAATGTTGCGAAAAAGAAGCTACGTGCAAAGCGAATAATGTAAACGAAACACTCAGAATTGACTGTATCAGGTGATGGAATGTGAAAAAAACGAGTATTTTCTTCTCTCTATGACGTTTCTTCCTTGATTGGTCGTCGATATTTTTTCGAAAAGTTCATACTGCAACGATTGCAAAACTTGGGAGAGTAGATTAGATTATACAGAGTTTGAAGAGTGACATGAAGAGCATGTGAATAGCGGACAATGCAAGGCTTATCACATTTCACCAGCTGACAACATGGAAGTGGATTCGATTATCCAGATGTTTCAATGTTTTGGGAAGAAGTTCCGCAACTACAAAGGTGACGGAGACTCGAAAACGTACAGTGGGGTTTTTAAATTTTAAAATTATGGTGACAGTTTTACGAAAAACAAAAAAGAATGCATAGGCCACGTTCAGAAGTAAGTGGGCACTCGTTTGCGTAAATTAGTTTAAAACAAAGTTGCTAATGCAGGAGAGAAAACCGGAAAAGTCTCGGTGGTTAAAACAAGCTCACAGTTAAAATGATTGATAAATTAAAAATTTATTATGGCCTTGCCAATCAACGCAATCACGATTCTCTGAAAAAAAAAATGAAGGATGCCGTATGGTCAACTTATTTCCACTACTGTTCGACCAATTAAAAACCACAGCACGATAAATGTCTAAGTGGCGATGATTCGTGGTGTGAATAGCAGAAGGCTGCAGCTACAAATTCGCTAAACTCATTTAAACAAAAAATTCCTTGCCAACCGGCAGAAACCGTCGTCGAACAATATTGGCCTGGAAGGAGGAATGATCAAGCTAGAAGGTGATATGGGATCGGAGCCAAATTCTGAAGGCATATTGAGTAGAGTGAGGCTCGCTTCTAGGGAAAGTTGTTTTGCTGGAGAAAAAATGGGAAAGTGCAGATGGAATAACATCACTTATACAGCTAATCGTGCCGAGGTCTAAAATCAGTGAAGTGCTTCATGAACCTCAGGAGGTCATTTGAAAATCAACAGGACGTCTGAGAAGGAAAGAAACGGTTCTATGGGCAGCGCAGAACAATCGATAATTGGTGGAAAAAGTGTATAACGTGTGGTGCTATAAAGAGCGGGAAAGTTAAGCCACAGGGAATTTTGCAACAATATAAGATATGTTTTTTTTGTATACATGTTAGCGATCGTCATAAAAAACGACCAAACCCCGTTTTAAAGTTTATTATAAAAACTTGGCAACACAGACATACCGGGTGAGTTTTTTTAACTTGAGACATCCAAATTACTCGAAAAATACGTGATATCGCGAAAAATGTTTCAGACAAAATCATAAGGTTCTGAAGGGGACATAAGATGGTGACCACGAGTTTGACCTTGAGCAAAGGTGAAGTTGCTAAGTGTTTGGAGCAATACATTGTGAAATTAGACACAGAAACTGGGACAAGATTATACAGAATAAGAGGTGACAATGGTAAGGAATTTAAGAATGAAGCTATTTAGCATATATATTTGCATAAACATTGAATTTCTCACCAAACATATGTGCCGTAACAACAAAACGTGCAGAGACAAAAATGAGAACTCTAGTAGAAGCCGCTCGGACAGTGCTTCATGCGAAGAATTTACCTATAGAGTTGTGGGTGGATGCAAGTAACACTTCTGCTTTCGTGATCAACCGGACGTGTTTAAACTAAAACAAAAAATCACCACTGTGAACAGGAAAGGATTTGGCCTCAAATTGTGTGGAAGAAGAAATGGGATGTCAAGTCCGAAAAAGGAACTTTTGTTGGATACATGGATAAAGTTAAGGGCTACAGAGTCTAGAAGGAAAGAAACAACAATAACAGATGATGAGATGAGAAGAGACATATAAGTTTACTCTAAGCTTAAAAGATTTGAAAAAAATGTAAGGCGGCGATGAGAGAAGAAATAGACGCACTATAGAAAAATTAAACCTAGGAACCTGTTCAAAGTAAAAGGCTCCAGAACTAACGAACAGTTACTTACCTTCATTGAAGCCGTTACGCGAAAGCCGTACTCGTCATAAGAGGCTTGTCTCAAGTAAAAGGAGGAGGTTATGATGAAACCCTCAGCCCGGTAGCATAATTTAGTTCTATCAGAATAATTCAGTTCAGAAATTACAGATTCATACCACAATTTTCCTTACAGAGCGACTGTGGGCAGTTTGATGTACTTTGCCATCGGGAATATATTCGTGCTCTATGAGTTGTCAGAGAAACCATCATGTAACAGCTCTAAAACGTTTCAGAAAGGGTCTGATAAACGAAACACAATTATTCTTTACTTTTAATTTATTTAATAATTAACAAACGTTCGCCTTTGAAACTTACAATCGAATGATTCTATGCAATCACCTATTGGGTTTATATAGGGTTTTCTAATAACGACTTGACAACTTTTTTTTAAAATAAAAGGCAAACCATTTGAGATATTTCAAAAACTTTATTATTGGCTCGAAGTACAATCAAAACATTTATGAATGGAACTCGACTTCGTTCATATGGCCACCGCGGGCACGTTTGCAGCGGGATATTCGTTGGACCCAATTTTTAACGATTCGGTCACACATTTTGGCCGAAATGGCCGCTATTTCGTGTTCAATGACTTAACGTAGCCCCACAGAAAATAGTTAAGTGGCGTTAAATCACACGAACGAGTCGGCCAATCGACTGGCCCATGTCTTGAGATAACACTCTCACCATACTTACTCTTCAATAAATCGATTGTAGCGTGTGCTGTGTGGCTTGTGGCACCATCCTGTTGAAACCACATATCGTCTAAGTCCATATCTTAAAATTCGGGTCAAAAATAATCGGTGATCATGGCGCGATAACGCTGACCATTATCAGTAACGTGAAGATCGTTATCATCGACGAAAAAATATGGCCCAATAACGTCGAAGGCATGCAAACCACACCAAACAGTTATTTTTTGTGGATGAAGTGGTGATTCATGAAGCACATGTGGGTTTTCACCCGAATAATAACGCATATTTCGCTTATTTACGAGCTCACTGAGCCAAAAATGAGCTTCGTCACTGAAGATGATTTTGCGATGAAATTCATCATCTTGGCGCATCTTCTCCAGAGCCCAATCGGAGAACGTAGCTCGTTAGTTAAGTTTATTGAATAAATTTACAGTGACAGTTTGATGATTAAGAGAAGAGTGCGTTCACAAATTAAATTCAAAGTTGTCAAGCCCTTATTGGAAAACCCTATATTAAGGATAGTATTTTGAGTGTGGTGAATATATTTTCCACTCAAATGAAAAAAATATGGCTGTTCAGTCCATTGATTAACAGTCCCGAATTCCACAAAAGAACCAAACACATCGATGTTAAGTATCATTTTGTACGAGATGTGTACGCACTAAAGCAAAAAGCAGATATCCTAACAATGGAACTTCCTCAAGATAGTTTAGAAAAACAAATACATATCCTTGGAATTTTTTCAATAAACTTTAATTGTCCTTCTTCAAACAATTAATTCTAAAATCTTCTAGAATTCATTGTCGAATTAATAATGATCATTTTTAATTTGAATCTAATGTCTTTGATATTATTATGATTAAAAAAAATATTAATAAAAAAAGGACTTTTGGCGACAAAACTGTTTATGAATATTTTGGTAATTCTCTCACACCACTACACACTTACATTTGAATACTACATATACTATAAAACTTCCTTAAATGTTCATTCTATTAATTTTCAATAAACCATTTCAACAGATCAGTCGTTTGATCTTTCTTTTCACTGCAACAAGAATCCTGAGGGCTAAGTTGCGAGATGGGTCGAGCAGTTGCAGGGCGATGGCCTTGAAGTGCAATGTCGCAAGGGAAATCTTTTTGTGATCGCTCCAACCCTAATGCCAAACTCTGAAGACATATTGGGCATAGCGGGACTCACTTTGTGTGCAAGATGGTTTGCTGTAGAGAAAATAGGTAAGTGCAGATGAAACAACATCTCGTATACAGCTAATTGTGGCACCATCTAGTACCAGCTAAGTATTTCTTGAAATACATGACGGAATCTCAGGAAGCCATTTGGGAATAAAGAAGACGTTATAGAAAGTAAAGGACGTTTCCATAAGCTAATAGCAAAACAAGATGTCGCGAATTGATGAAAAAAGTGCATAGAAGACGCTACTATTAAAGGGCCAAAAGTAAAGTCACAGGGACGAATGCAACAATACAAGGTCGGAGCACCATTCAAACTAGTAGCTGGTTCGTTAAATTTGTTTCCGTTTACATTTGTACGGTCAGCGAAAGAGAGTATCAGCGTTTGGGTGGAGTTTTCCATTGCGGTGTTGCACTTCGAAGTCGTAGCCCTGCAACTACTCGATCCATCTCGTAGCTTGGTCTTCGGGGTTATAAAATTGTAATAGCCCTTCCAGAGGTGCGTGGTCTGTTGCGAAGAATGAAATTTTGTCTATAGGGGTACTTATAGAAATACTTCGTAGCCAGAACTAAAGCAGGAAGGTTGCGCCGGGTTAGGCAGTTGTTCCTTTTAGGTCTGAATAGTTACTTGCTCTGATGTGCACAACTTTGTCTTGACCATAATAAACATGAAAAATCACTGCTCCGACACCAGCATTGATCATTTTTAAACGAGAGCTTCGCAGCCTCTCAAACATTTCTTTTAGTGATGCTCCTCGAACATCTTGCATCTATGTTATCTGCCAAACACCACTTCCTGTAATGAGGGCGCTTTTCTCACCCCTTTTCTACTTTCCAGTAACGCCCGCGCTTTTAAAGGGTACCTAAATCCCTTGAGCGCGCGCTAACTATAAAAAAAATGCTCCTCAGGTCTAGTGTTGAGAACAATTTGGTCCACGAAGCGTATCCAAAGTATCGTCAATTCTTGGTAGTGGGTAGCTGTCCTTTTTGATGACAACTACGGTAGTTTACACAAAACCTTGTGCTGCCGTCTTTCTTCTTCATAAAGACCACTAAAGATGCTTACGGACTCTGCCTATGAGTCCCTCAATCAGCCCCTCAGCTTTCACCTTCGACACCATTCCGGCAACTTCTGTTTGCTTTGCCAATAGAAGACGTCTTGCACGTTGATAGATTTGACGGTATCAATGTGATGTTGAACCTGTATGTACGTTCATGTCTTTGTAATTGTTACCGTACTCACCGTTTAATTGCCAAGATACGCTGCTCTTGATTATAGAGCCTGAGGATTTGGTTTTTGATTTCCATACTCTGGAAATCGTTGGATATTTTTCCTACGTGGTCAATATAGCCTCAACAGGTGCACATTTTATAAAGTCTTTCCCACCATTAAGTCTCTCCTCTTTCCTGGCTCCATAAATAGAATCTTTGACTATTAATACCACCCTCCACTTTTGCCCAAAAATATTTTTTCCAACTAAGGCTCTAGGATCTGAATTCGGCAGATGAAGGCTTTCAAAACGGAAGTGTTGGCATCTCTTCACTAATGGCTTCGGGTAGTTCGGCCGCCTTTTGATAACCGGTTTCTCCTTCTGTTTACTTCTTACCACAGTGGAGGCAGTTTTTTCGTCGCACCGGTTGTTTACACTGTCTTTAAGAGTGTCCTGTTTTATCACGAAGTCATGTGCAGGAGAATTCAATAGATGCTACTTCCCTGATGAAGTGTATTCCTTTGGAAGCCTGATTGGCTACTTTTATTGCTATATCAAAGGCGAGCACTTCAGGAAGGGCCCTTTTCCGCAGCCTAAGCAGGTGCTTATCTGTTCGTTTTCGTCAATGTCAAAGAAGAATGTATTTGGATCATATCCTTTCTTGTTCAAAGCGACCTGAAGTCGGATTACCAATTACCAATCTGCTTTTCCTTCACTGGCGCTGCGATTTCGCTGGTTCCACTCGGATTTGAGTTAGACGAGGGTCAACTGCAATAGCTTTCGACAAATTATAGCTTTTTTTTAAACAATTACATATATATATATATATATATATATATATGTCTTTTTTACGCACAATAAGCCTTCTGAAACTAATGTAATTTGTTTGTGAAGGTACATATGACAGAACTTATTGCTTTTAATCACTTTATTGCATTGATCAATTACAATTTACAATTTTCGCTCAACCACTTTTACATTTCCTTATCTTTTACTTAAATCACTTTATCACTACCCGTTATTCATATTTCGAATTCCACTTTAGAACTAACTTGCTGATCTTGCAGGATGCTAATATTTATACTTCCCTGATATCATTCGAAAATATTCTGTGTCATCTAGTGTTTCATACAAATTTCCATTTTGCTAGAAAATTCAATAAAATTTCTATTCTCCTTTGGCTGAGTCTTATGCAATTTTAATATGGAAATCTTTTGCTAATCAAATATAGATGAGGCTGTTCACATCCAAATGAATATGCCAATATGATAATCGTAAAATGCCATATATTGGAGGTTAACCATTCGGAGTAATGACGCTAAATTTTAGGTAACATTGTGAATTGACCCACATTTTTGCTATTTTTCTACTCGATATGTCAACGCTGAATCATGCTTTGATAAGCATGCGTCCGTTTTGGACATCTTTCAAATTCATTCCATTTTCTTACCCTTTTCTTAAGCACTGTTCCAAAAATGACACGAGCCGACCGATATGACAACATCCCTAGCGACTTCAATTATGGTAATTCGATGATTTTCCAAATCAATTTTCTTTACAGTTTCGACGTTATCATCTTTTGTTGATGTGCTGTGGCGTCCAGAGTGAGGTTTTTCGTTGGCATATTCTCGGCCATCTTGGAAGAGTTTGTACCACTTGTAAACATTTTGTTTACTTCGAGCAGTCTCACTGTATGCCACTATAAACATTTCAAGTGTTTTAGGACACTTAATCATTTCGAAAGAAATAAGGTCCGATGATGCCGCCTTGCAATAAATAGCACCAAACAGCCGAACTTTGTGAATCCATTGATGCTTGGCATTCGCGTTGGCTCCAATAACCGAAATTTTGCTTGTTGACATAGCTACTGAGTCAAAAATAGGCCACGTTCGAGAAGATGACTTTCTGGTCAAAATCCGGATCTCCGGCCGATGTTTCAAGTGCACAATTAGCGAACTCACGGCGTTCTGTATGGTCGTCTGGCTTCAATTCTTGCATCAGCACAATATTAGACGGATGTAGGTCCAAATCCAACCGTAAAATAAACGGGTCCACTCTCTAGCGATGCTAAATTAAGCTGATTGGCGCCGAATCGATATTTCTGGGGCTTCCTTGATACTGGTCAGTACGGCGGTGGCGTTTTCTTCATTTCGCACCAATCTCTGTTTGGTTGGTGGCTTATGATTCAAAAGAGTGAATTCACGCTCAAAGTTTTCCACGGTGTGACAAATTGTCTGCACACTGAAGCCATGATTAGGACTGACCTCACGACGAAATTCAAATTGCGTATTAAGAGCAGAGCCAAAGTTCCGATAATATTTTTTAATAATTTCCGGACGTTCGGCAACCGTAAAACGATGCACAGTAAAATAGCTAGCCTTATTGAATATAATGCAATGGAAAGAACTGGTGCGACGGAAAAGCTGCCCTTTCAGCAGTAACAAGCAAACAGAGGAAGAAACCGGTAGAAACGACTATCAAGAAGATGGTTAACCTTCTATAGGACATCAGTCGGTAAAAACTCAAGCACTAGCTTCGCGGGCAGAAGTTGGTACCAAGAGTCGACGGCCACAGGATCATCATCCAAGTCTCGCTTTTAAAACTACGTATTAAAAGCTTTCTGGTAGAAGAAGTCAGTGGAAAGGAAAAATTAATGGTAACAATAGACGCCTCAATGATCAGGAGGGATCTGGTGCAGAAATCCTGGTTGGATAACAGTAACCTTTTTTCTTTTCCACTGACTACTTCTAACAGAAAGCTTTCATTGCATCGTTTTGCCAGCGAGACTTGGATGATAGTACTGGGGCCGACGACTCCTGCTACCACATTCTGCTCAGAGAAGTTGGTGCTGAAGCATTGTACGACTGATACCTTCAGGAAGGTTGTCCAGTTTCTTGATAGCCATTTCCTCCTTCTATTTACTTGTTACTGCTGTGAGGGTAACTAATTTATCTTACCAGTTCGTCACACTGACTTGAAAATGTCCTTTTTTATCACAGTTCCAGCAGCGCATTTTTCGTCTTTCTTGTGGAGTACCTCGTTTCTAAGTCTTGGCGAATGCAAGTGCTTCAGCAATGGTTCTATTCTGCTGCTGGCTGTAGCTTTGAATCTGCAACTCCGCTGATGTATGCGCACTTTGCCTGTGGTGGGGTGCCTGTCGACTCATCTGCTTGGAGCCGTTGCAGTGTTTCCCTTGTAGTTGCATTCGGCTTTTCAATTGGACAAAGTAAACTGCTCCTTATAAGTAAATCATTAGATATGAACATCGAATGAGTAATTTTTCAACTCTTTTCCCCTCTGACCGCTAAAAGAACATTCTCGAACTGTGTCGAGGCCTTTTGCCAGTTGCTTGACATTCTTCTATATTCTACCAAATTTTTCAGCGATAGTGCGAAGATATCGACATCGAGCAATTCGATATATTGCTCTAGAATGTTTTTTGTTCTTCCGGATTATTTTTTTTCTCATCCATTTTCTGTCGATGAAGATCCTGCAGGCTGTTTTCTAGTTCGTCTAGTTTTTTCTTTTCCTTCTCATGTTTTGTTCAAGACTGTTCTATCTTTCAAAGCGTCATGAAGTCGGAGCAGCAAACCAGATTTTCCTCTGATGTTAATGAGGAACTTCGACGAGGGTTAATGCAATAGTTTTCGACCCATTATAGCTTTTTCAAATGATCAACCATCACAAAACACTTTTTTTTTTTTACACATATTAAGACCTATACCATTGTTGACACCAATGTAAAATGTTTGTACAAGGGATAGAACTTATTCCTTTTTAATACAATTTGTTTATTTAATCCAGTTAAAATTCACAATCCAATTGGTTATCTCAACCACTTTATTTTTACTTAAACCTCTTTATCATTGTATTAATGACACATTCTGTCTAAATTAAAAGAACCTGGAACTCAACCCTGGATACGGTAGGCAACGTCATTAATGCGGTTTATCACCTTGTATGGACCTTTCAAATCCTGTTGCAATTTTGGTGATTTTCCTTTCTTACGTAGAGGATTAAACAACAACACCAGATCTCCTTCTTTGAAGCCGGAAAATTTCGCATTCTAGTCTTTATGTGGTTGCTCGCTGGTTTCTTTTTTCTCGGGTGTTTCATGCAATTTACGAATCTTGCTGTGCAAGTCATCCACGTAGTCGTTCACCTCCTTGGGCTCTGTAGGTGGGAGTCCAAATTTTGTTTCACTTGGAAACCGAACTGTCTGACCAAATTAGAACTCGGATAGTATAGTATTAAGAATTAGGGTATGTGTCGATCCCGGTCACGCTGGCAGTTGCTGACGACAATTGATAGACCGATTGAATCGCTCGATCATTCCATCAGATTCAGAGTGTATTGGAGTTGTCCTTGTCTTTCTTATTCCCAGATATTTGTATTCTTCCTGGAAGATCTTTGAATCAAAGTTTAGTCCTTGATTCGGAAAGATTGACCGGCTTCTGGATAGCCGTTTTTACCGGTTTCTCCGTCTATTTGCTTGTTTCCACAGTAAGGGTAACCTTTTCGTCGCACCAGTTCTTTACACTGACTTTGAATAAATCCTAATTTATTGCAGTTCCAGCAGAGCATTCTTCGTCTATCACGTGGAATATCTCGTTGCACAGGAGCATTCAAAAGAGTCTATTTTCCTGACGAAATGTGCTCCTTTGTAAGCCTGATTGACTGCTTCCCTTGCCGGAGCAAAGCCCAGAGCTTCAGCAAGGGTTTATTTTTATGGCCACTCTTACTGCTGGTGAATGCGTCCTTTGCCATTTCGTCGATAATTTCCTGGCCTGCCGTTGGGTGTGACAAATGTGCCAGCATTCGGCTTTGCAATTGGATTTAAGATCTGACCATCGAATGAGGGAGGCTTCTGTTCTTTTCTCCTTGTGCAGCTAAAAGTATTTTCGGAGAGTTTCTGTTTTCGCGCTGTATCGGGCCCTTTTGCCAGTTGCTGAATTTTGCTGTTCATTTGTTAATTTTTTTTGTCGATTTCATCCAACTTTCGCTGTGGAATGTTCTTCTGATCTTCCAGATTTTTCTTCGGGTCCATTTTTTGTTCGGGTCTATACTTTTGTTCGTCCATTTTTTGTTTGAGGTTATTTTTCGTTCGTCTAGATGTTTTTTTCTGTTCGTCCATTTTTGACAAGAGGAGTTGCATCATCGCAGCTATGTCGTTATCGGTACCCATTTGTTCTTCCTCGTCAACATCAAAGGAGTATGTATCTGGATCATGCCTTTTGTTGTTCAAAGCGTCCTGCAGGCGAGGTACCAAGCCGCTTTTTCCTCTACTGTCTTTGAGTTTTCTCTTGTTCAGCTCCGATTTTTTGTTTTTGACGAGGGTCAACTACAATAGTTTTCGCCCATTATAGTTTCTTTTTTTTTCAAATAATCACAAACACTTTTTATTTTTTCTTACATACAATAAGTTCTACCCCACTTCGATACGGTATACAACCTTATAATTGCAGGTTATCACCTTGTATGGTCCTTCCCAATCATGTTGCAATTTTGGTGCTTTCCCTTTTCTACGCAGAGGATAATAAAGCCACACCAGGTCTCGTTAAAGCCGAAAGATTTCGCTTTGATATCATACCTAGTCTTCATGCGGTTGCTCCCTAACTTCATCTTTTCTCGGGTGTTTTCATGCAATATATGAGTCCTGCTACGCAAGTCTTCCACGTAGTCGTTCACCTCCTTCGACTCCGTAGGTGGGGATCTGAATCTTATTTCTTATTTCACCGATTACAAATTCATTACTTTAATAATAAAAGTAACTTATAATCTAAAAACAAAGAGAAAAGATAACCTTTTCGGGCTAGTTTTGAAATTAGAAGACAAAAAGGAAAGTTTTCCACATGCGTAGCTTTGAAAGCTAGCCCCATTAATATGTCAATTTTTCTTCCATTCATGGAGATACATCATAGTCCTCCCCACTAAATTGGAGTATAACGCTCTACTGGTTTCTTAAGGCGAGAGCTCCTCCCTAACGCAGACGTCTCATTAGTGTTTTGGTGTTGGTACTATTTTCTTGTTCGCGAACATCTGGAGCTTGAATGATTTCTTTCATTGATTTTGCTGCTTGGAACATGCTCTTTGATAGTGATACCATTGGCGTAGTCGTGGAATTCGAAACATTTACAGTCGCTTGTACTGTAGGCAAGTCTGGAAATACCTCTAGTTCGGAGTCCTTGACCACCTTAATTGGATTTACATTGCACCTCAACATGTGATTAGTATGTTTTCGCCAGAACTTCCCGTGTACGTTGATGTAATAATGGAAGAGCCCATCGCTCCGAACTATTTTGTCAAACTCCCATTTCTTGTCCTTGTCGATATAGTTTCTCACTTGAACCATGTCGCCCGGTTAGTACTGTGTTCCACTTGGGTATGCTGCCCTCAGTTTTTCCTGGACTTAATCCTCTATGTGGGACCGGACTAAGTCCAAAACAACTCGAATATCCCTTTGCAGGAATAATGTGCATGTCGCCACTACTGTGGTAGCATTTGGAGTTTTCCTGTAGCGCATAAGGTAGTTAGTCAGTTTGAAATTTAGGGTTCCAGGATCGTTCATCATTTCCGCAATGTGGTTTTCACGCTCTGCACAAAGCGTTCAGCCTGGCCTTTCGTGGCTGGATGATATGGAGCGGTGAACTTGTGTTGAATGCCGTTCCCTTTTATGAACTTCTTGAATTAAAAATCTCAGAACTCTCGTTATCCTCATTGAAACTTTCTAGTTGGATTGCTTCACTTTGTGGTGGCCTTGCAGTAGTAATTGCTTCTATAATAGTTGGTCTTGGTTCATTTTTATTTGTCGTAATATTTAGCTTTATATATTGTAATTTTCTTCTCCTGGTCGCCACTATTGCGAATCCAAATGTGGGTGTGTAAGAATAAGCATATCTCCGATTACAAATTCATTAGTTTATTCATTATATAAGTAACTTATAATCTAATACAAAAAAAGAGAAAAGATAACCTATTCGGGCGAGCGTTGAAATCAGAAAACAAAAAGGAAAGATTTTGACATGCGTAGCTTTGACAGCTAGCCCCATCAATATGCCAGTTTTTCTTCCGTTCAGGAAGATACACCATAATTGGGATCGCAAATCTGCTCACCCTCATATCTCTTCTAATACGGTCTTGGCCTCTTAATTTGGGATGGCAAACATTTCCGGCCACTTACTGAAGTAATACATGACCACGATGGTGTATCGGTTGCCATTAAAGGTTTCGGGAAACGGATTATTCGTTCGAATGGTGCTTCGACATTGTATTGTTGCATTCGTCCCTGTGGCTTTACTCTTGGGCCCTTGGCAGTCGCACACCTTATGCACTTTTTGCACCAATTCTCGACATCTTATTTAGCGCTTAGTCAATAGAAACGTTCCCTTATGCCTTCTAACGCCTTGTTTATTCCCAAATGGCCTCCTGAGATTCCGTCATGTATTTTATCGAGTACTTGGCTGACTCTGGTGGTGGCACAATTAGCTGCATACGAGATATTGTTCCATCTGCATTTTTCCATTTTCTCTTTAGCAAACCATCTTGCACATAAAACGAGTCCCACTGTGCCTAATATGCCTTCAGAATTTGGCTCCGGTCCGATATCTCCTGCCAGTTTGGCATTTCCTCGTGTTTCTTCCAAGCCAATATGAGGCTGCGAAGTTCTCATTTGAAGCTGAAACCAGAAAAGTATGTCTTATTCCGTCCCCAAGTGAAATATCTGGGTCACACTGTATCAGTGGAAGAGCTAAGGACAGATCATGACAAAATTGAAGTCGTGAAAAGTAATCCTGCCCTTAAAGGTAAAAACCAACTAAGAAGCTTCTTGGGACTTGCCGCGTACAGAAGGTTCGTTAAAGATTTTGCTGATATTGTGAAGAGCCTACACCAACTTAGGGAAAAAATCCGAGAGTTCAGGAAGTCTGTAGAGTGTGAGAAAGCATTTGAAGAACTCAAGCGGCAGCTGTGCAATACATCCATCTTGATTTACCACACACTCGGAAAAATGTTCATGGCTAACGCAGACGCTAGAAATGTTGCGGTCGGAGCTGTAATCTCCCAAATTCATGATGGTCAAGAGAAAGTGGTCGCATATTAAAGCAATTTACTCTCTAAACCTGAAAGAAACTCGTTTTTAATCTCGCATTTTGTGTTATTAAATATACAGAATAATAAATTACATGCAATGTTGAAACAATTGAAGAAAGATATAAAAAATTTTGCGAAAAGAGTTTACAAAACTCGTACGGCTAATTACCTTTCTGGTAGATTGTCTGGCTTAGAAAAATTTATGGATTTGTCTACAAAACTGTTTGAGGAGTACGTAGGGGATGCAAATATAAGGAATATTTAGATGAAATTGGGGAAACTTCTGATCAAAAGTCATTAAATTCATCACGTAAATGTTCCAGTAAGACTGCCTTTCATGCACAGGCCAATTCCAATCAGTTCAACGACCTCAAGGAGAGGATTCTTCCACTACAGGTCAATACAATTTTCATTCAAGATTGTTAAAGCATCGTCAGGTGAAATGATTTCGTTGAGAGCCCTTCTAGATTCAGGTTTCGAGGCTTCTTTCATTTCGGAGTCAGCGGTATAGATGTTACGGTTGAAATCAAAATAAATTCACGTTGAAGTCCGCTTGGGTTTGGTCAGCAGTGGCATATGTCAACGAGTTGTAAAACTTTGGTGTGGTTCGCATCACTCTGCGTTTACGTCTACAAGACATGCATTTGATTACAAGTCGCTGCCTGGCCATCTTCCAGCGCAAAAATTTGTGTAGGAGACTGGAACCACACCAAAGTTTTGGGCAGCACCGTGTCAGCTGATTTATTGTTGCCATATTTTATCAAATTACACGAGAATGATATGCCAATAATCCAAAAACCAAAACTTGGCTGGATCCTATTTGGAAGAGCACCCATCGGACTTGAACATATGAGAACAAGTGATGTCGACGCACGAGTCCGAAAGTTTTAGGAAGTCGAGAAAACATAGTGCGAAAAACATTTTAGGCAAAATATTAAGCGCACAAGGGATGGCAGGTACCAAGTAGAGCTTCCCTTTAAAGGAGGTATCTAGGCTGCTCGCATCACTAGTTTTTGCAACATCATGCGGTTCTTGAAGAAGGAAGTTTCACGACAAAACTACGTTTTATATTGGACGCATTCTTTATAGCAGCTCACGTTGTTTCATTGAACGACTAATTAATGACAGGCCGTTCTCTTCAAC
The DNA here is from genome assembly GCA_907269105.1 of Volucella inanis. Taxonomy (NCBI): domain Eukaryota; kingdom Metazoa; phylum Arthropoda; class Insecta; order Diptera; family Syrphidae; genus Volucella; species Volucella inanis. Next base: position 119,333,719 of record OU026153.1, on the reverse strand, counting down.
ACAATGTGACATCGTTCTGAGATGGAGACTATACATATGTATATTTATAGCAGATATAGAGATATATAGACAAATTTGGGTTTCTGAACAAAATACAAAATATTCAGACTAAAACCTGTAACTTCCGGAACAGCATCGGCTCCATTTTTAGCGATCAGGGCTTTGAAAACTTTAACAGAGGAGGCAGAACAGCTTTACTTAGATGCAGCGATTATGATTAGAAGTTGATACAAATTAAAGAAAAATTCGTGAAGTCAAACTTGTTATGAATTCAGTTGGGTTTCACACACGTAAATGGACTTCGAATTGTGATAAGTTACTTGAGGACGTTTCTTTTTTTGAGCGTGAGGTTTCGTTTTCATTTCAGTCCGAAGGTGAAGATAGCATTAAAACTTAAGGAAGCCAATGGCTGCTATGGGTCAATAAGTTTTTTTTCGCTATATTCTTCCTCCAAATCCACAGTCTACAAAAACAACTGTTTGATCCTATGGGGTGGATCAGCTCATGCACTACTAAAGCTAAGTTGTTTATGCAGGAACTTTGGGATTCAGCCATACTCGAGCCTACTGCCAGAAGGAGCCTCAAAAATGCACAGGAAAACATCTGACGCGAGAGTGCAGTGCAGTCCCCAGCAATTTGCATCAACTGCCAACTATCGAGGTTGCGAAGTTACGAAGGAGTTGCAAAAACGACGGGATCAATCCAAAACGATGCCTTCTAAAAACGCAGGGCCAGCGAGTACGTGACATCATAACATCGGCCAAACCCCAAAGCCTTTAAAGAGGGCAAAGATAGAAAACGTGTTGATGTCTGCTAAAATCACCAATAACAACAACTCAAAAATAACAACGCACAAGTGAAAAGTGGAAAAGCTTACGTGCAAATATTGGCGGGAACAAATACGATCAACTGTGAATCACCTAATCGTTCCTCAAATGTTTTCTCAGTAATTCTCGAAAGACTAGAAGAACTGAGTAAGACAAATAAGATAAAAGTCTTTTCAACCTCGAAACAGATCTGTGTAACTAATCATGACAAAAAAGCTCAATATTCTTGCGTGGAATGCCAACGGCCTGCATTGATGAACTGATGAACTTAGTATTTTTAATATTTAAGGAAAAAGCATTTGATATACAATATGTTTAATTTCTGAAACTCACTTGATGATATACAATAACGCTTGAAACTAAAAGGCTACCGGGACTACCACACTCATCATCCATCGGGAAACGCAAGAGGCGGGTCATCCCTATTTATAAAAGACTACATTGAACACTCTCTGAAAGCACAAATTGAATTTGACAAATTTCAAATCACCACTCTTTTAATATGTCCTCAATCTATTGCCAATCGAAATTTTACTCAACAGGCAGACCGATGTCGCCAAAACACCCGATCTGATAGACTTCTTTATCGGCAAAGAAGTAAACGCTAGTTACGTCAAAATTTAAGAAAGTCTCTATCTCTCTTCCGATCATTGCCCAATTATCCTTTCACCGCACGAATCCTTGGTTAAGAAACAAAGATCACGCAGATTATATCACCCAGATTTCCGAAAAGGGGTTGTCGAAAATACTGAGTTAAAAGTACCGCATAGAACGCCATATCATAGAACGGGAAAGTGCCTTCAAAGAATGTCAATATGCTAGACGTGACGACAAACCAATAGAAAGGATTACACTTAGGGAAATAAGACAAGTTATAGACACGCTTAAGCACAATAAAACTTCCGGATATGACTTAATTACGCGAGATATATTCAAAGCGCTACCGAAAAAAGGTTTTCTAAAGCTGCTCTATCTTATAAATGACACCGTTAGACTAGAGCATGAACCACATCAGTGGAAAGTTGCCGAAGTTATTATGGTTTCAAAACCCGGTGAATCGCTGACTGAAGTCAAGTCATATCAATATCGCTCCTCCCAATTATATCGAAGGTCTTCGTCTTAAACCGATTATTGATACAAATCGCCTCTTGGCCGATCATCAATTTGGCTTTAGAAGCAAGAATCTTCGCCTGAAATATAACAAATAGGACAAGTCCTATCCGAGCAATTGTCTCATATTTTAAGTTCATACCTTGATGAACGATTCTTCCGTGTCAGACACGGAAACGAATATTCCAATTTTAAGACAATAAAGGCGGGATTGCCACAAGGAAGTGTACTTGGCCCTCTGCTATATTTGCTTTTTACTCGCGACATACGGCAAACGGATGATACTGTGCTAGTCACATTTGCTGACGACACTGCCATTTTGACAACAGCAAAGACTTGGCGAATCGCGCTTAATGAAAACAAGTCTGTCCATGTGAACTTTACTCTCAACAAAACTGACAATCTACCTGTGTTTATCAACGCAGAACAAATTCTTTTCGCAAACGAAGAGAATTTTATTGGTATGACTCTCGACGCTGAAACTAAATGGAGAGCACACGTTAAGGAAAAATGTGAAGACCTTGATATTAAGTAGAGACATGTACTGGCTTGTTGGAAAGAACCATATTCCAAGCTCTGTTTAGAAAAAAAAATTGCTGCTCTATAAGCAAGTGCTTAAACCGGTCTGGATGTACGGTATACAGCTTTGGGATTGTACCAAAACTAGTAACGTTAACGTCTTTCAAACATTCCAAAACAAAATTCTTTGAGGGTTTGTTAATGCACTGGTACATTAAAAACGATGATATCCACAGAGATCTAGGAGTCGAAAGCCTTCAGACCTAAATTAAAATGATTGCACAAAAACACAAAAATCGACTAAAAACACATACGAATATTACAGTTTAACAGATCCCTGACGAGATAAATTTATTGCGCCATCTAAAAAGGACTAAGCCTCTCGATCTAGCGTGGTCATCAGCAGCGCTTTGTTTTTAAATTACGTAGGAAATTTCAATGGAAAATCACCTGCACAATATAGTATTAAAGCAAAATAAAATGCGAAATAAGAACTACTTGTTGAGTGTGAACTAAGTCGTAGTCTGCATAAGGAAGGTGTTTTTTTGTGAGTAAAAATTTACACTACTAACATATAGGGTTTTCCAATAGAGACTTGACAACTTTGAATTTAATTTCTGAACGCACTCTTTCACTAATCATCAAACTGTCACTGTCAATTCATTCAGTAAACTCAACATTTTCGTCTTGGTAAAGTACACTAACGAGCAACGTCTGCTAATAATATAAATTTTCTACAGATATTCGGAGTCGCAAAATCATCTTCAGTGACGAAGCTCATTTTTGGCTCAATGGGTTCTTCAATAAGCAAAATATCTTATCTTCCATCGAGGGTGTAGGAAATGGTGGAGACTATGACGTCACTAGCAGAAGTTGGATGTAACCACTTCAGTGGTGTAGAATGTAAATTATGTTGACTGTAGATCTTGGATCCTCGACTTGTGACGTGTGACCAATGTGTACATGAAAGTAGTAAGGTATGGTGAATGGTATGGTGTATGGCAATAATACTCCTAGGTTATAAGTTTTATATTGGTTATACTTAGTATTTTTTAAATTGAGTATAAATTAGACAAATATTGTTTGAATAATTTTTTAAATTGGGTTTGTGCACTCGATTAGTTAAGCACAAACTAAGTTTAGCCATCCGACGTTTAAATGGGGCGGTTGCAGTCTTAATTGTTACAACATAAATTTTCCGTCTGATCCTGGTTGTGTTTCCGTGAATCTAGCAAGTAGCCAAAGAATGAGATTTCCATCTTTTCCAAAAATTGGTGAATTTTCTGCATAAGCTACCATCTGTCTAAATGGGGCTCTTTCAATTCAGTTAATTTTTTTCCCGGTGTGGTGTTTGGTGCTGTTCAAATTAAGAAGTGTTCTGGTGTCAAGAAATGTGGAGAAAAGCGAGAAATGCGGATTTGGTGTACTATAGTCACTAAAAAGTACGAGATGAACTGCTTTCGTGCAAAAAAATAAAACAAACATCGCGATGTACGCGTTGGTAACTTTGCTTCATCGACCTATCAAAGCTTTGAGTTTCACAAGGCCATCATAGTCCACTCCGGGTATTTTAAAAGGACGTAAATCTGGATGTTAAGCTGGCGGTATATTGCTGCAGCGTATGCCTTTTCAGATGTATCGCAGAACCCGTAGACTTCAACCTTCGATTCGTTGGTGAGATAAATTCAGATAGGATAGATTTCGATGGCTCTTAAACATCTTAACTCAGATTTAAAAGTTTTCCACGCAGAAATATATTTTGCTGCGAGTTCAGAATCCCATGTTTGATATAGCTTCCAAATGTCTTTCATTATTATTTTTCCAACGATGACGGAAGGTGCTATCCACCCCATTGTATCATAGAGGCGAGCAAGACCTGATAAGATAGTCAACTTTGTAGTTCTTTTCTTTTCCGGAAGCAAGATTTTAAATGAGAAGATATTCTTTTGTAGGAAGCCACATTCGCATTTTCTTTGTCGACGGAGAGTCGAATTTGAACCTCCTATCAATCCCCCTCTGGAACTGACATTAGTAGCTTCTCACAGTTGCTTGCAAATCCTTTCTTCAACATGCTTATGACCTGCTTTTGTTACTGAGTCCGCCCCATTAATAACGTCGTCCACGTAGAAGTTCCGTATGGTTATTTTTGATGCAATAGGGAAGGGAAGTCATCTCGTTTATCAGCCGCTAGTTGTGGAAGCGTGCGAACCACAAAGTAGGATGCAACCGCAGTACCGAATGTGACTGTATTAAGACGATATGCTTTCACTTCTTCTGCCTCTGCATCTCACCGTAATACAAGTTGATACAGGGATCAGTAGGAGAGACCGAAATTTATCTTTATATCTTGTTTATGTCAGCTGTAAAGGCAATTTTATATTTCCTGAACCTTGGAATATGATCAAAAATATCATCAAGTAGTTCAGGGCCGACCAAAATATGATCGTTGAGCGATGTTCCGTTGGATGTTCTGGAGGACGTGTCAAAAACAATTCCCAGCTTTGTTGTTGAGCTAGATGCCTTTAACATTGCGTCGTGAGGAACAAAGTAGTGGGAAGAATTTAACGCAGTATGTTGTACCTCTGTCATATGTCCAATCTCTTTGTATTTATTAAAAACGCTTTTATACTCTTCGCAAAACGACGGATTTGTTTGGAATTACTATCTAATTGTAGGAACATGACAAGGAGTAACCGGTTCTTCTTTTATTATGACCTTAATATATAAAAAATCAATAAAAAATCGATATTGTTAGGTTCGTTGAACTCTATGTTTCTGAGATGATTTCAATCAGAACTAGGCATCCTGTGCGTAGGAAGGACTGCCGTAAATTTTTCCAGGACCAAAGCATTAAGTTGAAGTCTTAAGGTTTTGTTCACGTTTGATAAAACTGTGAGACACTTGTTGAGCGACGAACACAGTAACGCAAGAAGCTTCTGACTCAGGATCTAATAACACTCGCAGATTGGATTGGGATTGGACTTATTGTGTGTGTAAAAAAAACAAAGTGTTTTGTGATTGTTTGGAAAACCTATTATGGCTCGAAAATTATTGCAGGTGACCTTCGTCTAATTCAAATCCGAGTTGAATAAGAGAAACCTCAGCGCCAGTGGAGAAAAAAGTGACTTGGTGCGCGCCTTCAAGACGCTTTAAACAACGCGGGACATGATCCAGATATGTATTCCTTTGAATATATATATATATATTTCTTTGACGAGGAAGATCAAATGAGTACTGATTTCCTCCTGTCGAAAATGGACTAACAAAAGGATAGTGCTAAGCAAAATCTGAAGAACAAATTCGGCGAACAAAAGAAAAGTTTAGAAGAACAAAAAAACAGTCTGGAACAAAAGCCAGAGAAACAAAAGAAATCTCAAGAACAAAAACTTAAAGAACGAAAGAACGTTCTCCAGCAAAGTTCGAACATAATCTGGTGGTGGACTTTGGGGCAGCGAATTCTAACAGAAAAATTAATCGGTGACTACGCTGATATGTTTGCTACGCAGGACGGGGAATATAGATGTACACAATCCGTCAACCTGTTAAGCGTCTTCCATTGGCTAGGCAAACAGAAGTTTCCGAAATGGTGTCGAAGATGAAAGTTAGAGGACTGATTGAAGAATCGCAGAGTCTGTGGGCATCTCCAATCGTCCCCGTGAAGAAGAAAGACAGCAGCACGACGTTTTATGTAGACTGCCGAGTCTCAACAATGTCACCAAAAAGGATAGCTACCCACTTCCGAGAATCGATGACACTTTGAGTACTATTTCCGTGGTTTTAAACTCTTGATTTAAAGAGCGGTTATTGGCAGGTAGAGATTAATCTCATGGATGGTGAGAAAACTGCCTTATCTACAGGATGCAGTTTCTGGCAGGTTACAGTGATCCCATTTGGACTGTGCAACGCTTCGGTTACCTTCGAGAGACTAATGGAACGAACATTGCAAATCCTCACGGGGAAAACTTGCTTAGTGTATGTGGACGACAATATCGTCATATGCAAGATTTTGAGGAGCATCGAGAAAACTAAAAAGAAGTGTCTAAGAGGCTGCGAAGTGCTCATTTGAAGCCGAACGCAGAAAAGTGTGCCTTCCGTCTGAAAGTGAAATATGAGGATGGATCCTGACAAAATCGAAGCCCTGCCCCTAAAGACAAACACATTAAATGCTAAACAATATTGACTGCATTAAGCGAATTTTCGAATAGCGTGTAACTTATGACCTTTCGAACACCTATTTGTAATTATAGAGTTACGAACTCGAGCCGAGCTTGAAGATATTTTAAATTTTTGGTGACTAACACCTAATGAGGAATGTCCAATGATATCGAACGTTCTGGACCTCATCAAAATGGAATCTACAATAAAAGTTATCCTTTCACCAAAACGCAAACGAGGATTCAAAATTTGTATCTCTATTTCTAAGTATGTGAGCCGCTTCACCCGTTAAATTATTTTTCAAATATTGTATTTAATGAGCATCTGATATTGAATCATTTTTGGCTTCAAAAAACCCTAAATTTCTAACCACGTTTTAAGAGAACCGTCAAAGGGGGGAATTATAATTGGGGGAGCTGAAGTTCTACCAACATGTGTACCGGTTTCTTTTTTTTCTAAATTCGAATATGCTTTATGTTTTGAGAAATCGTCTGAATCGCATCAATTAAATTTGAAAGTTTTACTTTGCTCATGATGAAGCCAAAAGTTAATTAATTAATAATTTGGAGAACGCGCAATACGCGTTTTAATTAAGATCAAATATGATCAATGATTTAAAATAAATAATGTCATAATGTAAGCCACAAACCTGTAGTTTTGCGTTGCTCTCTCGCTGCACAGATCCTCACAGAGTAAAAAAAAATTCGAGCGAATGAACTTCGAATGCCGTCTACACTACATACAAACGCGTCTTTGAGATTTACTTTCTTTCACGCACTAATTGTTCTTTTTTTGGTTAAAGTCTTAATGATCCTTTTTAAGTTTTGATTACCATCCAGTTCGAAGGACCGATGTTTGCCGCCAGGACAATCAGCAAAAAAAAAAGAAAAAAATAATAATAATAATTAAAAGGATGTATTGTTGCGGATGTATTATCGCGGAATCAAATTATAGACATTACAAAGAGTTTGAAAAAATGAATCAATCGGACAACAAACAAACTTTTTTAAAATGGCTTAAATGAAAAAAAAACTATGTACTCCTTTAAAAGGATTTAAGATTCTGATTTATTTTGTCGTCTAATTGATACGGCTGTCGAATTGGGAATTATCTGCCAGCATCGTCATCGTCTTCAAGAAATCCTTGGATCAGCTGATTGATCTGATGGTCCAGCTATAGGTCATTGAGCCATGGTGGGATTGCTCGTCTATGACAATAGACGAAACCATACATGGTTTCCCAATTTTTAGCTAAACATAGATAAGCCTACTACTGAGTAATGATATAATGATAAGCCGTCGGCCATTGCCGTCGGCGTTTCATACGTGCAGATCTTTTAAGTTTTCTGTTAACTATTCGTAGCGAACAAATGATGCAGATGTCGTTGCAACACGAACATTTAATTTAATAATTAAGTGCGCCTCACAGCAAATCCAACTTAACTTATAAAAACTAAAATGTTCAACTATAATTTGTTACAAGTGTGGAGAATCGGGCATATTGCATCAACATGTTCCGTGAGTAGCTCTTCATCTAACAAGAACAAACCAGAAGTGAGACAAGGGTATCTTTGCATGGTAGGTGAGCCGAAAATTACTTTCTTCCAGCCCGGTGAGTCGTTTTCATTTTGTTTTGACTCTGGAGCTGAATACGTCAAGGAATCTATTTCACACAAATTTTCACAAAGAGTGAAATATATCGCTGCTCTTAAGGCGATTGGAAGCACCTTACAAATTCTTTCCAATGTTACAATTAGTGGATATTCTTTCGATGAATTATTTCATGTTATTTAAGATAATTGCTTAAAATTCGGTGTAATGATTGGCCGTGAAATTTTGGGTCAGGTTTTTGAAGTTTCAATTTCTTCTGATAAATTTGAATTTTTTAAAGTAAAATCTGTGTATGCATTAAAGGCGTCTAAAAAGTTTGTTGACTTTAAAAATATTGACACAGAACTGAATGATATAAATAAAAAACGTTTGTTTGATATTTAAAAAGAATATTTTGATTCATTTATAGCGGGTATTCCGAAAAAACGTATAACCACTGTTATAGAGATACGTCTAATCATCCTAGTAAAATTGTTCAAAGACGATCCTATAGACTCAGTACAGATGAAAAGGAGATAGTCAGACAGAAAATTAAAGAGTGAATGGAATCAAATATTATTCGTCCTAGCTGTTCTCCATTCGCCAGTCCTATACTTTTGATAAAAAAGAAAGATGGCTCCGATCGTCTAAATGCCAACACACTTTCCGATAGATATCCACTTCCTCTCATAGCTGACAAAATTTCTAAACTAGATGGAGCTAGATATTTTTCATGTTTGGATATGGAAAGCGGGTTTTATCAGATACTATGAATCCTAATTCAATTGAGCGTACCGCATTTATCACACCTGAAGGGCAGTGTGAGTATTTGGCTATGCCTTTCGGGCTGAAGAACGCTCCTTCCGTATTCCAACGAACAGTAATGAAAGCTTTAGGTGAACTTGCCAATTCGTACGTCATTGTCTATGTCTATGACGACATTTCAATTATTGCTCGTACATTGGAGGAGGCATTTGAAAGGTTAAAGATTGTTTTGGAAATCTTGTTTGAAGCAGAGTTTTCATTTAACAAAGCAAAATGCTCTTTTCTTAAGACGAGTGTCTTGGATTTAAAATTGAAGCTGATGAAATTCATCCCAACGTACGTGAAATCCGGGCATTAATTGATTTAACTCCTCCTCGGTCCGTTAGTCAAATGAGACAGTTTATCGGCTTTGCGTCATATTTCCGGCAATTTGTGCCAAGTTCTCACAACATATGAAACTTCCATACTTCCAAGAACACAACATTCAATTGCAACCTGATTACGAGCGAATACGTCAGAAAATTTGTCGTTAACGAGCAAATCGGTATTAACTATTTTCGATCTTAAATACCCCATTGAGCTGTATACTAATGCTGGTTTGGATGGCTACGGGGCAGTTCTACCGCATAAAATTGATAATAAGTCGCACGTAATTGAGTACTACAGTAAGCAAACATCTCCAGCAGAATCTCGTTATCATTCATACGAATTGGAGTTGGTGGGCATACACGCATTCTTTTGATTTTGATGTACAATACAGACCAGTGAATAGAATGGCTCGTGAGGACTAATAAAATACTTGGAAAGCACATTCATATTACCGAAATCACTCATTGCTTGAAAGTTGCGTGATGGCATTCTTCACCAGAAAATTCAAAGAAAAATTCTGTTATTCCAAGACCCTTTAGATGGTCCGTAATCAATCATGTCCACGTGGCTATCATACATTTTGGTTGCGAAAAAACATTGGATAAACTATATGGATTTAATAATTTTATACTTCTAAAATTATTTAAATCACTGTGAGGTAAAACACAGGTTTTTTATCATATACCTAAAATAGATATATTGTACCTTGACATACTATATACATTGATATCACCGGTAAACTTGGCGGTAAAAACGATATTAAGGAATATGTTTTAGTTTAGATAGACGCATTTACCAAATTTATTTATTTGTACCGCACGGTTAACATTGACAAAGATAGTTGCATTAGAGTAATCAATTCATCTTTATCAGTGTTTGTGGTTCCTACGCGTATTGTTTTTGATCAGGGCAGGTGCTTCTTTAGCGTAGGTTTTCGTGAATTTTGCTATGCGCAAAAAATTGAGTAACATTTGACAGCAACAGGCGCTAGCCGTGCTGTCGAGCGTATCATGACTACCCTACCTACCCGCTGTAGAAACTAGTCAATGCTCTTGGCAAGACGCTTTGAGTAAGGTCCAGCGGGTTTTAAATTGTACGGCCAATCGTGTGACAAAATTTAGTCCATTAGAATTACTTATAGAAAAGGAAGCAAGGCCGTTTGATTTACTACCAATATGCAATAATAAAAATAAGGTTGATGTCAGATTTGTAAGAAAAATGGCTAAAATTAATATTGAAAAAAATGCTTGTTATGATAAAAAAGATTTTACAAAAATAAAGCAAAGATTGAAAAACATAGGATTGTTGGTTGTGTACTGCTCAAAAATTAAGAAAGTCACCAAACAAAGTTCGATCCGAAATTCAGAGGTCCATTTGTGGTGACAGAGATCATAGATGGAGATCGATATGTTCTGAAATCGTTAGCAAAAGAACATATGTATAAATACCCGCATGTATTTTTGCGACGTATGTCAGGGGAAGGAATCCCCAGAGAACTTGATATAGTGGACAACAATGAAGACGTTGAAACCGACGTCAGAGAAGGCGTTGAAACAGACTTCAGAGAAGGCGTTAAAGCAGACGTCAGAAAAGGCGTTGAAACAGACATCAGAGAAGGCGTTGAAACAGATGTCAGGGAAGGCGTTGAAAGAGACGCCAGTGGGTAATATCGGACACTGTAATTCGGAGTTTCTCTGTGATGGCACTGCGTAAGCACTAATCAGGGTGAACATTCTGTTGTGGGTGGTTGACATTTTGGTCGCTGGTGCGTGGTGGTCGGTAGCTCTAGGTGTCTGTCGCTGGAATGTATTTTTCAAATGATATATTAGTTTAAAAAAAAAGAAAGTTTTTTGAGTGTGACATAAAGCCAGCTTTCTTCTTTTTTTTTTTAGAAACACCCGAGGACGTGTGCCAGTCATTCTGACCGTGTCGCGTTGTTAACTGTATACACATACGAAATATATTTTTTTTAAAAAAGAACGAAAATGAATTTTCTTCAAATAAAATAAAGATTGTCGTACTGTAAAATACAGTTGTATTCCACTCTTTATTTGGTTGCTCACATTTCGTGTCTCCTTTGTTGTTGTTGGCAAGAGGGCTAACTAAGGGCACTTCTTCTTGTCTAGTGTGGCCGCAGCGTGATCAAGTGAGATAGCAGTAGAAAAGCTAAAAGTGTGTAGAGGAGGTTAATTGCTGGGAGTTGTTTAGCTGCGCTTTTGAAGTGAAGATTTCGTCACGCTTCCGGACTCGCTCGGCTCGTCCAACAATTAGGGACGAAGGAACTGTACAAATGGCTTCTCAGGATGGGAATGTTCCTGATCCGATATTTACATATATATGTATAATAAAAGATATTGTGTTATCTATTTGAATGTGACCAGCGTCATCTACATTTCCATAGAAGAAGATTTCCTTATTTGAATAGCAAAAGACTCACCCATTGGTGGTTGGAGAATACAATCAAATTTTTCAGCAAAGTGGAAATTTGGATGGACCGCTGGATGGTACAGAATATTTTCGAAAGTGGTCAGGGTAGTATAAATATCAGCATCTCTCAAAATATCCAAGTCAGTTCATAATTTGAATTTAAAGTGTGAATTAAGAGAAGTGATTAAGTTGTTTAAGCAAAAGGTAAGAAAAGTGAGAGTTACTGTATTAAATAAATAAGATTGTTTGAAAAGAATAAGTTCTTTAATTTGTGCCTACACAAAGCTTTTCACTTGATGTCAGAAGTGTAATAGGACATATAATGTGCAAAAAAAAAAGTTTGGTGATTGTTTTGAAAGAGCTATAATGGGTCTAAAAGTGCTGATTATACAATAGTATTTACCGATATGTGTATTTTATTGCAACAAGAATAAAAAAATAAATAAATAAATAAATAAGAGAACAAAAAAATTATGTTATATATTATGTACATCTACCATACACCATAGGTACATAAATACTAAACATTTAATTCAATAAATAAATGCGCCTAACAGCAATCCACACTTTACTTATTAAACAAAATAAAATAAAAAACTATTTCCTTGTTGTTTTCAGTAGTGGAATTGTTGTTTTCAAATTGGAATAAAATAACATACTTTTCCTTATCTTTTACATTAAGCATTTAATCTCTACCCGTAATTCCCTCTTTAAATTTCACTTTAGAACCGACTTGCTCACCTTGAGGCAGAGTTGGACATTTCTCGAGTGAATTAGTAAAAAATAAAAGTTGATTAATATAAAATGGTGAGTGAGGAGTGATAATTAAATTAATTATTAATTAAAGAGTCAAGAGTGATGAGTGATTACTTTTCAATCTTACTCATCACTATTTACTCTTGCTTGAAGTTGTTTTTGGCATAAATCATGAATTTTAATCAATTGCAATGCTTATTTCAATAATTGAAAATCATTGTAAAATAATAAATAATTCTTTTACACGGTATACTCACTTTACAATAACCATAAATACTGCGCATTGCTATGGTTTTGGCTCTAAAACAAATCTTCTTCGTATAAAAATATTATAATATTGTAAATTATAAAAATAAAAAAACAACGAAAACATTTTAAATGTGAATTAGCAAGAAGGTTTTTCTAGCAATAAAATATTTGCCTTAAGTACGACTCGTTTTCAAATAAATTATCTGACAGCTTATTAGTCATAGCTGCGTACGAGAAGAGTCTTCCTACTGGAACTGATGAAGGCAGCGGAGTGTTAAATTTGTAAGACACCCTTAATACATGGATATTTTCCAAACTTGTTAAATCTCTAGATAAATCATCAAAGTACTGATGTGTTTCTAATTCAATTCCTGATCCATCAGAGAATGGAGTTCCCGGAAATAAGAGATCTTCAAACACAAAATATCAGTTGTCGTTTTTGTCGGATTCGGTGAGGGTCACTTGAAATTCAAGATTTTCACCCTTGACTGCTTCCGCAAAATGCTTGGTGCAGTCTAGGTGCTCAGAAATATATAGGAAATCTTGTTCACTTAATGGACTTTTTTATACTCGTATATAAAGCTGTGGAAACTTTTTCCTTTATTTGCAATATTTGTCTCAAGGAATTATATAACGAACTCCACCTTATTTCCCCCGGCCACGATAATGTGTGCTCCAATACATTATGTAAAATTTCAGCAGTTTTGGGTTTTACAGCAGATTTCCTTAATGAGTTGCATTTTTTAATGACACTATTATGTTTGTCATTCAGTTCTCTCGAATTTTGAACTGCACTGCACATCTTTGGCCATACAAAAACATAAGGTGTGGCTTCAGCGTCTTATGTGGTTTTACAAGAATAAAAATTTTCCTAGTTTTAATCTTGGTTACCATTTTCGTTGTAATATTCACTTACTGAAGAACAATGTGGAATTAGAGCATAATCTTTATTGTCAGTAGTTGAATCAGTCTCATTATCATAGACAGATTTACTTGTAAACGTTTCGGTGCTGGATTCATAATTTATAAAGTTAGCGTTTACCCTATAGACACGAAAGTTTTTTTTACGAAATTGCTCGCGTAATCTGTAACTGTAGCGACTATTTTATTATTTAAAATATAAAATATGCAAATATGTTTTTCAGTAATGCGATGTCTGTGATTCGCTCTGTAGAGTGTGTGTTGCGGAACCGATGGCAAGTTAATGTTGCAGATTTCCTTTCGAAATTCTGCGATATCTAATGTCAAGAAAATTACTTCTTCCACCAGACCAAATGTCACGGGTCGCATATATATTTTTATTAATTTTGCTCATTCTGAAAAAAATAATTACCAATATTCCTCTCCAAACTTCGTCGACTAATAATGTTTACACTCTGGTTTCGAATTTCTAGACCTAGAAACAATTGCACGAAGAATTCATTTTCTCCTATGTGCAAAAGAAGCATTAAAACAATAACAAATTTAACCAACGTCTCATTGAACTCTTCAACAGAATTAAATTTGTTTGTATATAGAAATATCTTTAACTTTTTGTGTTACAGTTTTACTTGGTTTCTTATTTTTGGTATATTCATTATACACAGTCTCAGTCCCTAGCTTTCTTTTTAAATGTGAAACAGAATTAGTCGATAATGTTTCATATCCTCCGATTTCAACGTTTTTCCAAATGCTCAACATACGCATTCCTATTAACTTACTACCGTTACTATCAGATTTACATTTAAAATATTTACCATCTAATATTATTATCTTGTTCTGAAAGTAATCTTTGCTTGAGGAGTCTGAGTTTGGAACTTCAATACTTTAGCTTAGGATTGACATGACTTCTTGAAAAAACTATAGGTCACTTTCACTGATTTATATTATAGATTTTAGTATTATTAATTTTAAAAGGTTGTTTAAAGTGATTTCACGGCAAATGGCAGCCAACTGTTGACTTAAAGGTGGAGTTACAGAAAAAAAAGTTGCTTGCTGATTATTTTCTTTGATTTTTTTTCTAACCAATTACACTTACTCTACTGTAAAAATTTATTCATGGCCGATGATTAAAGAGCGATGAGTGAAAACCAAGAGTAAACACTCTCTTTTGGGAGTGATAACCGATGATAATTACTTATGATTAATGAGTGACGACTGATGATTTAATGTTTTATTCGTAATTAATATTCGTTAATCATTAACTCGAGGAATGCCCACCTCTGCCTTGAGGATGCTGATATTTATACTCCAATGACATTCTATTTCGAGAACAATCCGAGCCATCCAGAATTACATAAACTTATCTAGAAAACTCGATAGATTACGCTGCCCGCATTCAAATGGATTTCACACTCCCTTCCTAAACATTCTTTTTTTCTGCATTTAACGTTGCGTTGAAATGACACATTCTAATATTATTTATTACTTATTATTTACTATTTAATAATTATTATTTACTAATTAATATTTATTATTTATAATTAATAATTTATTGTATTATTTATTATACATTATTAATAAAGTATTATTTATTATTTATTATTTATAATTTATTGTTTATTATTTATTATCTATTATTTATTATTTATTATTTATAATTTATTGTTTATTATTTATTATCTATTATTTATTATTTATTATTTATTATTTATTATTTATTATTTATTATTTATTATTTATTATTATTATTTATTATTTATTATTTATATTTATTATTTATTATTTATTATTTATTATTTATTATTTATTATTATTATTTATTATTTATATTTATTATTTATTATTTATTATTTAATATTTAATATTATTATATTATTTATTATTTATTATTATTATTTATTATTATTATTTATTATTTATTATTTATTATTTATTACTTATTTATTATTTATTATTTATTATTTATTATTTATTTATTATTTAATATTTATTATTTATTATTTATTATTTATTATTTATATTTATTATTTATTATTTATTATTTATTATTTATTATTTATTATTTATAATTTATTATTATTATTATTATCTATTATTTATTATTTATTATTTATTATTTATTATTTATTATTTATTATTTATAATTTATTGTTTATTATTTATTATTTATTATTTATTATTTAATATTTAATATTTATTATAATATTTATTATTTATTATTTATTATTTATTATTTATTATTTATTATTTATTTTTACTTATTTATTATTTATTATTTATTATTTATTATTTATTATTTATTATTTATTATTTATTATTTATTATTTATTATTAATTATTTATTATTTATTATTTATTATTTATTATTTATTATTTATTATTTATTATTTATTATTTATTATTTATTATTTATTATTTATTATTTATTATTTATTATTTATTATTTATTATTTATTATTTATTATTTATTATTTATTATTTATTATTTATTATTTATTATTTATTATTTATTATTTATTATTTATTATTTATTATTTATTATTTATTATTTATTATTTATTATTATTATTTATTATTTATTATTTATTATTTATTATTTTATTATTTATTATTTATTATTTATTATTTATTATTTATTATTTATTATTTATTATTTATTATTTATTATTTATTATTTATTATTTATTATTTATTATTTATTATTTATTATTTATTATTTATTATTTATTATTTATTATTTATTATTTATTATTTATTATTTATTATTTATTATTTATTATTTATTATTTATTATTTATTATTTATTATTTATTATTTATTATTTATTATTTATTATTTATTATTTATTATTTATTATTTATTATTTATTATTTATTATTTATTATTTATTATTTATTATTTATTATTTATTATTTATTATTTATTATTTATTATTTATTATTTATTATTTATTATTTATTACTTATTATTTATTATTTATTATTTATTATTTATTATTTATTATTTATTATTTATTATTTATTATTTATTATTTATTATTTATTATTTATTATTTATTATTTATTATTTATTATTTATTATTTATTATTTATTATTTATTATTTATTATTTATTATTTATTATTTATTATTTATTTTTTATTATTTATTATTCATTATTTAATATTTATTATTTATTATTTATTATTCATTTTTAATTATTTATTATTTATTATTTATTATTTATTATTTATTATTTGTTATTTATTATAAATATTTATTATTTATTATTTATTATTTATTATTTATTATTTATAATTTATTATTTATTATTTATTATTTATTATTTATTATTTATTATTTATTATTTATTATTTATTTTTTATTATTTATTTTTTATTATTTATTATTTATTATTTATTATTTATTATTTATTATTTATTTTTTATTATTTATTATTTATTATTTATTATTTATTATTTATTATTTATTATTGATTATTTATTATTTATTATTTATTATTTATTATATATTATTTATTATCTATTATTTATTATTTATTATTTATTATTTATTATTTATTATTTATTATTTATTATTTATTATTTATTATTTATTATTTATTATTTATTATTTATTATTTATTATTTATTATTTATTATTTATTATTTATTATTTATTATTAATATTTATTATTTATTATTTATTATTTATTATTTATTATTATTATTTATTATTTATTATTTATTATTTATTATGTATTATTTATTATTTATTATTTATTATTTATTATTTATTATTTATTATTTATTATTTATTATTTATTATTTATTATTTATTATTTATTATTTATTATTTATTATTTATTATTTACTATTTATTATTTATTATTTATTATTTATTATTTATTATTTATTATTTATTATTTATTTTTTATTATTTATTATTTATTATTTATTATTTATTATTTATTATTTATTATTTACTATTTACTATTTATTATTTATTATTTATTACTGCTTATATAATGTTTACTATTTATTATTTATTATTTATAATTTATAATTCATTATTTATTATTTATTATTTTTTTATTATTATTAATATTTATTATTTATTATTTATTATTTATTATTTATTATTATATTATTTTTATTATTTATTATTTATTATTTATTATTTATTATTTATTATTTATTTTATTATTTATTATTTATTATTTATTATTTATTATTTATTATTTATTATTTATTATTTATTATTTATTATTTATTATTTATTATTTATTATTTATTATTTATTATTTATTATTTATTATTTATTATTTATTATTTATTATTTATTATTTATTATTTTATTATTTATTATTTATTATTTATTATTTATTATTTATTATTTATTATTTATTATTTATTATTTATTATTTATTATTTATTATTTATTATTTATTATTTATTATTTATTATTATTATTTATTATTTATTATTTATTATTTATTATTTATTATTTATTATTTATTATTTATTATTTATTATTTATTATTTATTATTTATTATTTATTATTTATTATTTATTATTATTATTTATTATTTATTATTTATTATTTATTATTTATTATTTATTATTTGTTATTTATTATTTATTATTTATTATTTATTATTTATTATTTATTATTTATTATTTATTATTTATTATTTATTATTTATTATTTATTATTTATTATTTATTATTTATTATTTATTATTTATTATTTGTTATTTATTATTTATTTTTTATTATTTATTATTTATTATTTATTATTTATTATTAATTATTTATTATTTATTATTTATTATTTATTAATATTATTTATTATTTATTATTTATTATTTATTATTTATTATTTATTATTCATTATTTATTATTTATTATTTATTATTTATTATTTATTATTTATTATTTATTATTTATTATTTATTATTTATTATTTATTATTTATTATTTATTGTTTATTATTTATTATTTATTATTAATTATTTATTATTTATTATTTATTATTTATTATTTATTATTTATTATTTATTATTTATTATTTATTATTTATTATTTATTATTTATTATTTATTATTTATTATTTATTATTTATTATTTATTATTTATTATTTATTATTTATTATTTATTATTTATTATTTATTATTTATCATTAATATTTATTATTTATTAATTATTATTTATTATTTATAATTTATTATTTATTATTTATTATTTATTATTTATTATTTATTATTTATTATTTATTATTTATTATTTATTATTTATTATTTATTATTTATTATTTATTATTTATTATTTATTATTTATTATTTATTATTTATTATTTATTATTTATTATTTATTATTTATTTTTTATTATTTATTATTTATTATTTATTATTTATTATTTATTATTTATTATTTATTATTTATTATTTATTATTTATTATTTATTATTTATTATTTATTATTTATTATTTATTTATTTATTATTTATTATTTATTATTTATTATTTATTATCTATTATTTATTATTTATATATTTATTATTTATTATTTATTATTTATTATTTATTATTTATTATTTATTATTTATTATTTATTATCTATTATTTATTATTTATTATTTATTATTTAGTATTTATTATTTATTATTTATTATTTATTATTTATTATTTTTTATTTATTATTTATTATTTATTATTTATTATTAATATTTATTATTTATTAGTTATTATTTATTATTTATTATTTATTATTTATTATTTATTATTTATTATTATTTATTATTTATTATTTATTATTTATTATTTATTATTTATTATTTATTATTTATTATTTATTATATATTATTTATTATTTATTATTTATTATTTATTATTTATTATTTATTATTTATTATTTATTATTTATTATTTATTATTTATTATTTATTATTTATTATTTATTATTTATTATTTATTATTTATTATTTATTATTTATTATTTATTATTTATTATTTATTATTTATTATTTACTATTTATTATTTATTATTTATAATTAATTATTTATTATTTATTATTTATAATTTATTATTTATTATTTATTTATTATTTATTATCTATTATTTATTATTTATTATTTATTATTTATTATTTATTATTTATTATTTATTATTTATTATTATTATTTATTATTATTATTTATTATTTATTATTTATTATTTATTATTTATTATTTATTATTTATTATTTATTATTTATTATTTATTATTTATTATTTATTATTTATTATTTATTATTTATTATTTATTATTTATTATTTATTATTTTTTTTATTATTATTTATTATTTATTATTTATTATTTATTATTTATTATTTATTATTTATTATTTATTATTTATTATTTATTTATTATTATTTATTATTTATTATTTATTATTTATTATTTATATTTATTATTATATTTATTATTTATTATTATTAATATATATTATTTATTATT